>JAHWFP010120728.1:7209-20595 GCA_023313725.1 Lithobius niger | reverse complement strand
AAGTGGATACGTGCAACAAGCTCGGCAAGGTAGCTTTTACATCACCTGGTCGCAAGTTTGCTAAATCTTCTGCTAAAAGGTCATTCCTACCAGTGCAATTTTCTCGATTCTCCACATCAAGTACGGCCCCAAAGGTCTATTTACATACCTTTAGTCAATCCCTTGGTAAAAATCCGTTTTAAAATTTGGCGTCTCGGAGATTTTCTGTTGGATAAGTGTTAACTATATGTACTGTGTCCCGCACATATATGATCCTTTGCACGCTTACAACAACCAGCGGTACCTTCCTAAACGACCAAACAAAGCGAACCAAACGCACCACTGTTGGTGACAGTTTGGCTCATTCCCTGGTAATATCCGTGTTGATGCGGCTTGATTGACGTCATCATCGTCAGCGATGAATCTGTTTCGTCAAAATAGTTAGCTCGCGCATGCTCAAACCTCCACCCCAGCAAACCACCTCCCTGAGATGGTTCGCAGTTTGGCATTGTTCTCGCCAGGTCCCATCTATTAGCCTATCCTGGTCAAATCCATTAGCCAGGCCTGGTCTCGGTGAAGGTATGACATATCGAATACTCTGCTGAGCTTGTTGCGCTGTGTTGTAGTTTAGGAAGGTACTGAAGGCTGACGCAACATCACTGCGCACACGCGACGTAAAGTTTGGAGCCAAACTGTCTCTAACAGTGGTGCGTTCTGTTTGCTCTGTTCGGTGCTTTAGGAAGGTACTGCATGACGTTGCTGGTCCGTCTATTAGATGCAATGCCGACTGAGACAGTAGCTGCGTTCTTTATGTACTATCTCAGTTGACCTCGGCGATGCTATATGCGGTGATGGCGATCAGCGCATGGCTGTTATAAGGCAGGCGGAATGTTATAAGGCATGCCGGGTGTACCTTTAATTTCACCAACATAAACACTCTCAACTCAAGCACGAGACTGTGTAGATTGACCCTCAAGCCTGGGGAAGGGGTGGTGTAATTGCGAGGTAGCACTCCCTCCTGCGCTGCCAACTCTCTGGGGCTGCTGTCCCTCAACTGCGAGCTCCGTCAGTAGGACTTGGCAAAGATGGATTATCGTTCTTCTTTGGGACTTTGTCGAGAGGCAGCAACGTGTGAGGACGCATCGCTCGCGCGGTATCCTGTCCGCCAACTAAGTTATGTAACTGTTATAAGCTTTGTAAGAATAAACCAAGTTGGTTTGAAGAGATTTAGGCTCAACGGAGTGATTCCATATCCAGCAACCCCAGTCAGGGGGTGAATCCCGTCATATGACGCCTCGAAAGGGACTCGACCCTGAAATCGACATCGTTTTTTTTTCTGACCAAAATGTCATTCGTGGTTAGTTGTTGTTTTTCACTGGCACTGGAGATTTTCCTGGTCGTCGCGAACACTGCTAGACTCAACAGCATCGTGACTAATGTGCCTGAAAATGTTCTGGTGGGAATTTTCAACCGTTTCCAAGCGAAAAAATCTGTTTGCCGAAAGATTTATTTGCGTATTTTGCCCGAAATTCGTCGTAGTGTAAGGCGCGTGTGACGCCATTTTTTCCGTTGGGTAAGAGAAGCGACGCCACCCATTCAGTACCTTTCTAAACGACCGAACAGAGCGAATAAAACGCACCACTGTTAGAGACAGTTTGGCTCCAAACTTGACGTCGCGCGTGCGCAGTAACGTTGCGTCAGCCGTTTAGTACTTCCTAAACTGCAATCACAGCTCAGCAAAATCAACAAGCTCAACAGAGCATTCGTTACGTCATGCCTTTAACGTTACCAGCCGTGGCTAATTGATTGGACCAAGTTAGGTTAATGGATGTAACCAGGCACGAGCAGTGCCGAATTGCAAACCATCTTGGGGAGGTGGTTGGGGGTGTTTGCCAGTGGTGGAGCTTTTGAGCATGCATGAGGTAACGGAAACACATTCATCACTGACGAACGTTATGTAAGCAAGCCACATCAACACGGTTATAGTAGGGAATGAGCAGAACTATCACCAACAGTGATGCGTTTGGTTCGTTCTGTTCGGTGCTATAGGAAGGTACTGCTTGTTCCAGCTAGCGTGCCCAGACCAAGCCCAGCTGAGATAGTAGCTGCGCTGTACTTTGCTTCTGTTTAGTGACAGACACGCTAGGAGTCGTCCAGTATCGTATGGATTGAGAACCCAAAGGAATTTGTATCTAGACTAAGTGAATGCGTGAAAAGCCATCAATATGCTCCAGATCTCGCAATTTGATCGTTACCTTTACGTGTTTAAAGTTTAAAGCATAAATTTTGTTCAGATACCAATCCTCATGCCGTACGGTACTGGACGACTCCTGGCGTGTCTGTCACTAAACAGACGCAAGCTGACGGTTCTGGAGTGGAGCTCAGCTACTATCTCAGCGGGCCTTGGCCCAGACATAGGTTAAGCGGGAAAACTGTTTGACGAATGAACTGCCGCTACTATGGTTGCACAACCAGAGCTACGAGGTTAGTCCTAGCAGTTCGATGCCTAGCAAAATTAGCTTTTTGCCAATGAGTATTGATGAACTGCAACATTTGGACAGATTTGTGTTCCTTTTAATGGACTTTTAACTTTAACTTTATTTCAGACCAGCAAGGGTCCATATTATTGACATTAAAAAGTAAAACTAAAATATATGATAAAACACTAAAGTACAACAACACTAAAGTACAACAACTAAAGTACAACACTAAAGTACAACAACGATGGACAATAACAACACTGGAACCACTTTCATGGCCTCCACTGAAGTAATCCCCATATAGAGGACAGGGTTTCCCTGACAGTAGGGAGACTGGAGTCCACAACTGCCCTCACGATAGAATTTGCTGAGGAGTACAGTCTGGTCAGGAACGCATAAGCCCTCTGTCTGCGGACTTCCCCGAAACTAGGGACACCCATCGTAGCAAACAACATACTGGCACTGCTCCAGGTGGGCAAGCCAAACAAGAATCGTAGGCCGTTGTTGTAGCACACTCTGATGCTGTTCAAGCACTGGGTAGAACCGTTTGTCCACAGATGCATGCCATAGATTTGTGACATATAAGCAGTATATGCAGTGGCCACAACTGTCTGGCTGCAGCCACAAAACCACCTACGGATCGTGTTTGCCCTAATACAGGTATTTCTACGCTGATTTAGAATATCACTGTCATCTCTTAGGTCTGGCGAGATTACCGTGCCAAGGTATTTTACCTGCTGAACATATAATAAAGGATTACCATTTAAAGCAACAGTAGGGGGCTCCAGATTTCTAAGAATGCCACTACGTGCAGGGAAGAAAAGGCTGACAGATTTAGTAGGGTTACATTTGAGATCAAGGGATGTTCCTACGTTGACACAGCAGTCTAGCAAAAGTTGCAAGCCTTTAGCAGAGGGGCAGAGAAGAGCCAGGTCATCTGCGTAACCCAGGTGGTTGATATTAAGTCCTCCAAAGATAATTCCAGCATCGACGTCCTGTCCGTTGTTTGTGAACTTCAAGGATGATTTGCCCAGCAAACTTGGAGCCACTGCAGGGAACTACTTGTTGTCGCGGATGCCGCTCATTTTAGTGTTTCGTTAGTGTGACTGATTTCCCACATGCTCAAACCGTCCATCGCCGCTGCAATTGTTTCGGTCCGCAACAATCGATCGTTCTCCCGCTAAAATGGAGGACAGCTTTCAATTTGTAAAGGATGATCCGAATTTTCCCCCTGACTCCTGTCCCTCCCAAGCTGATGGTTTCCGGTACAGCCTAGATCGTATACTGGCTGACCACTATGCAAGCTTTTCCCAGGGGCACATCAGTTTTCTCCAGCAGCTTACCGCCATTGTGACTGCCAACCGTCACCAGCATTTTCTTCCGCAGCTCTAGGAGGTTTGTTCGCCAGAAACCGTGACGTGTCACAAACTGTCGTGACTTCATCTGAATTGTCAAATGTTGAGTGTGTCACATTAAACCTGAAAAGTGTTCACAAACTGTCGCGACTTCATCTGACGTGTCAAATGCTGAGTGTATTGCACCAAACACCGAGACGTCTTCACAAACTTTAGTGATTCCGTCTACTGTGAATGTTGATGCCGAAGGTGGTGTTAGTGAGAGTGTTACCCCAACACCACCGCCCCTCTTGCCGGTCACTGAAGTCCAGCTGTCGCAGGAAAACCCCAAAACAGTGCCATCCCCACCACCTTTCCACCACCACTCTTCACGCACAATCTGCAGTTCGTCACCGAATCTGTCACGAATTCGAAATAAACTCCTATGTTTGTGGCCGCTGCGGTCTTTGTGCCTCTGTTGTGTGTCGGCAACGATTCTGATTTCGTTACCCGAACGGTTGCCACGAATAGTAGTGCGAAGTGCAATTTCGATGATATTTTCAACAAAAAAAAGGAAAAAACGCGTCACATGCTGAATCTCGGCCAGCCGGTAGTTTCTGTCGCAACGGGCCATCGTCAAGTCTGGGAGAAGTGGGGACGAGATCTTGAGCAAGGCCTACATAGCGCTGAAAGTGAGGAGAAGCCGCAGCACCTACTCCCTCGCAAAAATCTGCTGCCCTGCTGCTACAAATAAGGGTAGTTCAGCCAGGTTCCTGGAATTCCTTCAGATTTCGCCGGAGTCATTTGCTAGTAGTCGTGCAAGGTGTAAAATGAAATGCCAGCAAGAGAGCAGATTAAGGATGGTCATACGAACGTGTAGTCGCGAAAATCGGTACAGTTCAGAAGAATCATCTCAACCCGTGCATTGTTGTGATGCAGTTTTCGAGTTCCTGCTCTTGCAGAAGGCTCTCACCTTTACCTCTTCAGGGAAGTCTGGACCCAGGTTGGCAGCTGTGCCCAAACACCAACTTAATATTGCTAACTCGTCGACAGTTCATCAAGTGTCTTCGCGGAACGGCTATAAACTTTCCGTTGCAGTTTCCTCCTGAGTTCCGTTAGCCAGCAAAGTGTCCCTGCAAAGTCGAAGTGTTGTCCTACGACAGACCGCCAGTTGTAACCACCTGTCGCCGGGGCCGGGTAGAAGAATGCATAGGTAGTGCCATTCTTTCTCTGACTATTGTAAACATTTGGACGAAAGAAGTACTTGCTTTCAGCGATTTACCGCCGGGGGGGTTGCTCTCGTCAAGTAACGGAAGCACAAAGCATCCTCGGGATCAAAACTATTTATCGTCACTAAAGCAAATTGATCACGATAAGAATAAAAATTTAATCGCATAAAATATATCATAATTCACATTAGGACATTAAATAATTTTAAGAAAGATCATAACCTCACTGATGAAGTTTTATTTTTTAAATCCAACATTCTCTTTTAAAACGTGTTGTCGTTACGAGTCCAAGAACGTCCAACAAGTGTGTTCATCGGCCGTTCAGGCTGAAGCTTCTTCGGTGGTATTTACGTTTATTGTAACCAACTATGTACAGTTTGAATCTAACACAGAATTAGTGCTTCAACTTCGGATGTTCCACGGGAAGCCAACGCTTCTTTTGCATTTTAAGCATTTTAAACATCATTTGCTCATTAAAAAAAAAAAACTCGCATATTTTATAGAATTATGTAATATCTACATAATAATACTGGATGCCGGCTGAGCTGATTTTACGCTATTTGAGGACCTATTTTAGGCTTTCCGAGACACGTTTGCACCACATTGTTAAGCAAATGTCGGATGTTTTTCGTAAACATTCTTTAACATGAGAGGTCGTAAAAACCTAATTGTCACCAAAATTCTGGTTCTTTTTACACATTTTATTTATAAATTAAATTAACTGATGAATTAAATTTTTTTTAAATATTATTAAATTAACGTTAACTGACACTGAATAATTTAGGTTTGAAAAGTATTTAACCATAGCAAGAACACACAGTTGGCCGTCATTCGTGTTGTGCGTTTGGCTTTTAAAATTGGGCCTTTTTAGAAATAACTGGTAAGACATTGGCATCCCAAACGTGTCTCATAACTAAGATGCCTGTCAAATCATGGAGTTGACTGTCTAACGCAGCAAATCAATTTTCAGTTTAGCCACTTACTGTAAACGATTTTCGCTCAGTTCAGTGGTATCACGAATTCAAATGACGAAAACTTAACTAGAATCCTTAACAACTTTTGTTTTGTACATATTTAGTTAACGTTTCTGCATTAACTACGACAGCTCTTAAATGTGGAGGATTACTGAAGCAAAACGGCAATCTCTATTTTGAGCGTTTTCTCCCCAAATTTTTACGAATTTTATGTCGTCGTGTGGACTCAGTCTTCCGGCTGTTCCCCGACGACAATCTCGGTTACTGTCCGACAGGGGCTCTCGCGCTCCTATCTCAGCTGACCTTGAGCAGTAGCGTTTTATTGACTGGATTTTCCCGTAGATGGGTGTGTGAGTCAGTTAGAACTAACCAAAACCACTAATCAACGCCACGCTTCTCTCAAGACGTTTGCGTCTTTTGTTTATTTATTTTATTTTTTTAATTAGTTATAGCGCCAAGGTCATTTAACAACCTCTGAGTAGGGAAAAAAAACAACTAAACTAAGCCTGGAAGTGGCTACTGCGGTTGAAGCGCTTTCGAGAGAAATGAGAATTCATTGAAGCGCTGAACGATGAAAGAAAAAAGAAACAATTGTTGGTATGGCCCTCTGCTGACAAAATTTAAAACCAAGTAGTGAGACAGCAGGGCCAACGAAGATAGTAGCTGCGTTCTTCGCTCCCCATAAACATGTAAAAACAAGCTCGATTCGCGTGACACTTACTAATTGTCAAGTTATTATTCACGAAAACTAGCATTACCTCATACTTTATGCATCTAACAATTGGCAATATAAATTTTATGCCGAACGGTCTTAAAATAAAGGTACAGTAGACTTTTCTTATTTATAAAATCAAATTGTCTACACTCATAGTGGTTCCTATTATGAAACTGTCTTTCGTAATAGCTAGCTAACACTTTAATGGTTCTGAAGTTGAAAGTAATGTTTAGAGTCATAAAGAGGCTGAATAATTGTCCGGACGGCGAAACAACCGCACGTTCGGTTATTCTTAACCCAAAATTTTTGTATTCCCGGAGGCGAGAGCTAGCGCCGAGGGACGGCATCCTCAAAAGAAGGTGATGGGGTGGTTTTGCCCCATCTCTTGGCTGTTATAGAGCATGCAATAAGGTGCTAAAATAGGCCTAAACCTGCGTTTTGTGTGGAGCTACCAAGGTGAGTAAATTGAGTCGAGGAGACATCCCCTCCCCTATGTCTCAGAAGTCCCGTATACAGGATATGAGTTGGTAATAACAACTTACTCATATAGGAAATCACCTATGGCGAATCCGATGATGGTTCCCAAACTGACCTTGGAGGTCGTTTTCAAGGTCATCCAAAATATATCTCTTAAACTATTCAAGACACGGGCATAAAGTAAATTAGAAAGTTGTTTGGGATTTTAATACAAGGCTGACAAAAAAAAAAAACAGAATTGAAATTGTGCTGTAAACACGGAAAATATGGGCAAAACAACTTGGACTCTGCAGGGGAGCCAACCATGGGCAGCGATAAGCCTAGAAAGTGATCAAATACATTTAAAAGTGTTTTGTAACAAAGATTATGCATAAAACAATCCATCCAGCAAGCATGGAACGAACTGAAAGTGAAAATTGAGGCTTACTACCATAACCAGAACACCAATCCGTAGGCAGGAAAATACAGGTACTGTACATTCTTCACTAATGAATACAAGTTTCCTTCATTACGTTTAGGTGATAACATAAATACGATAATGCAGAACAAATTTTTAAAAATAGATAAAGCAAATTAACAGAAAATATCCACAAAATCCCACTTTGTAGCCATAGCTGTTGATTTATTGTGGTTCTGCACTTAGTGGTGCACCTTACCGATAGCCGCTCGGGGCAGTGAGGAGCAGTACCCAGAGTTTGCGGAGCTTTCTCATTATTTTTATAATTTGTACGAGCGGTTGCTTTGAGCCATTAAAAGAAAGATATTTAGATTGTTCCTAAACTTTCTCTTTGGGGGCACCAAACTTCATGGGGGGGGGGGATCACGTGCCTACGTCCCCCTCCTCCCCCCCCCCTCCCCGCGCTCTTTCGCCGCTGCTTTCATACAATTGCCGAAATCAGGAACTGGATTTCCTCTAGTCGATCGTTAGTGCTTCAGTACACAACGACATGATGACACCAAGTAATTGCTTATCGCTGCCCCTTGGTTAGCACCCCTGCAGTGTCCAAGTTGTATTGCCCATATCTTCCATGTTTGTGGCGCGATTTCAGTTCTGTTTCCTTTTGTTGAAATTGTGGTGTTACTCTTAACAACTTTCTAATTTACTTTATGGCCGTATCTTGAATAGTTTAGGAGATATATTTAGGATGACCTTGAAAACGACCTCCAAGGTCAGTCTGGAGAACCATCATCGAATTAGCCATAGGTGATTTCCTATATGAGTACGTTGTTATTACCAACTCATATCCAGTATATAGCTCTTTTATTTTGGGTAGACGGGACTTCTGAGACATACTGTATAATATTGACAAAATCTGTATTATTTGTGATACAAGTTTGAAATTTGGTACACTGGTAAATTTTACCACAGGGGCCAGTCCGAGAGCGAGCGGAGTGAGTAAAACGCGCGCACTCCACACAACACCAAAATATAACAAGGATGCACTAACCCTGCATTAGTAATTCGACGTTTCATATGGTAGAAAAAAAATCTGCAATTGACGTTTGAAGTTGGAACGGCAGACATACCAACAGGACACTACTAAAAAATCTGAATGCGTGGTGTACCGAGCAATATCTACTATATTTCACATTGCATTAAAAACCTTTGCTACTACGATACGGCAAATGAGGCAGATTCGTGTGTGCACATAAGTTTTCATCGGATGCTGATATTGGTTTTGTTACAAAAAAACAAACAAACTGAAAACATCGTTGTTTTACATTTCCCGTCCCCTTTGTTCTTCCTCATCAGGCTTTTACATTTTAATTTCTTCGAACACCATATTCTCAGTAAATTCAGCAGTTAATTTGGAGGTGGGGGAGCAGGGAGTAGGAGAAATCGTATTGCGCTGAGGGTACGTGAGGTTGACTGTGAATTTATTTACACTTTTTAGGTTTATTAACAAAAGTTAAAATAATCACACGAGAATTGTGACAAAGTCCACATTGAATATAACACTGCAATTTCATTTTGCTTTACTGCTTAATTTTTTGGGCATTTTGCTTAATTTTGCGGTCCAATGATTTATAACACTCATTGTAATGTTTGTTACTACATATGCACATTTCCAGTATATAGTAAGTGGAAGAGATCCAAATTAACCTGCCTCCACTTACCATATGGCAGCGTAGTGGAAGAATCTGGACTGCTCATACAAAATTGATTATTTCGCCATTGTTTTGATATTACGCCTATCAGGGGTATTTTTTAACATAGTAACTGCTGCTCCAAGTGGAGCACCAGCCTTCTCGATCGGAGCACCAGTCCACGTCTTGAGCGTGGAGCACCAGCCGTTGCAACGCCTTTCCTCAAAGTTAAAACTCATTCTTCATTTGCAAAAATTCATTTCAAAGAATAAAATTACGACAAAACAAATATGTGCAAAGTCGAATGTCACCGGTTGTTGTTCGAAATTCTGCACGCCTCCATCCCAATACAATTAAAGCCTTAGCACTGAAAACATTAGGATTGCAATGGCATGTGTCCAAATCACGTGTTCATTCATGCTCGTTCCGACTCTTTTGGAACTACGAAATACGCCTAAACGATATCCGGAGTAATTTCCTGTCTTTCGAGACATTTCTCACATTTCTAGCCTTCCTACTTCCAGAGGAGAAGACGTACATATAAACCGACAAACCGACCGTAAGTTTTTAATGATTAAGATAACAATAAAATTTTGTAAAACCTTGAAATAAAAGTGTAAAAAAAATGATGGTAATTATAATTTTCTTTTCAGTTATAAGAAGCAGACTGAATAAGGATAATAAGCTTATTGTATTTCTTAATTTTTATTTACTGTATTAAACTTATCTTAGATACAAAAAAATTAAGTATCGATATCAGATCTGCATCGGATTGGGGTCATCATAACATCGGATCTGATCGGTAAAAATTTCAGCAAATTTGGCATTGCTCTCGCCTGATCACATCTATTAGCCAATCCTGGTCGCGGTGAAGGTATGACGTATCGAATACTCTGCTGAGCTTGTTGAGCTGTGTTGTAGTTTAGGACGGTACTGAACACCAGGTACTGAACAACATCACTGTGCACACGCGACATCAAGTTTGGAGCCAAACTGTCACTAACAGTGGTGCGTTCTGTTCGCTCTGTTCGGTGCTTTCGGAAGGTACTGCATGGCGTTGCTGGTCCGTCTATTAGATGCAATGCCGACTGAGACAGTAGCTGCGTTCTTTGCGTACTATCTCAGTTGACCTTGGCGCGGATGGCGATCAGCGCATGGCTGTTGTAGGGCAGGCGGAATGTTATAAGGCATGCCGGGTGTACCTTTAATTTCACCAACGTAAACACTCTCAACTCAAGCACGAGACTGCGTAGATTGCCTTCAAGCCTGGGGAAGGGGTGGTGTAATTGCGAGGTAGTACTCCCTCCTGCGCTGCCAACTCTCTGGGGGTGCTGTCCCTCAACTGCGAGCTTCGTCAGTAGGACTTGGCAAAGATGGATTATCGTTCTTCTTTGGGACTTGGTCGAGAGGCAGCAGTGTGTGAGGACGCATCGCTCGTGCGGTATCCCGTCCGCCAACTAAGTTATGTAACTGTTATAAGCTTTGTAAGAATAAACCAAGTTGGTTTGAAGAGATTTAGGCTCGACGGGGTGATTCCGTGGCCAGCAACCCCAGTCAGGGGGTGTATCCCGTCATGCAGCGCCTCGAAAAGGACTCGACCCTGAAATCGAAATCGTTTTTTTTTCTGACCGAAATTTCATTCGTGGTTAGTTGTTGTTTTTCACTGGCACTGGAGATTTTCCTGGTCGTCGTGATCACTGCTAGACTCAACAGCATCGTTAGTAATGTGCCTGAAAATGTTCTGGTGGGAATTTTCAACCGTTTTCAAGCGAAAAAATCTGGTATCCGAAAGTTTTATTTGCGCATTTTGTCCGAAATTCGTCGTAGTGTAAGGCGCGTGTGATGTCATTTTTTCCGTTGGGTAAGAGAAGCGACGCCACCCATTCAGTACCTTTCTAAACGACCGAACCGAGCGAATAAAACGTACCACTGTTAGAGACGTTTTGGCTCCAAACTTGACGTCGTGCGTGCGCAGTAACGTTGCGTTAGCCGTTTAGTACCTTCCGAAACTGCAATCACAGCTCAGCAAACAAGCTCAACAGAGCACTCGTTACGTCATGCCTTTAACGTGACCAGCCGTGGCTAATTGATTAGAACAGGTTAGGCTAATGGATGTAACCAGGCGCGAGAAATGCCAAATTGCAAACCATCTCGGGGAGGTGGTTGCGGGTGTTTGACAGTGTTGGAGCTTCTGAGCATGCGTGAGGTAACGGAAACACATTCATCGCTGACGAGCGTTACGTAAGCAAGCCACATCAACACGGTTATAGTAGGGAATGAGCTGAACTGTCACCAACAGTGGTGCGTTAGGTTTGTTCTGTTCGGCGCTTTAGGAAGGTACTGATTGTTCGAGCTAGCGTGCCCAGACCAAGCTCCGCTGAGATCGTAGCTGCGCTCCACTCCAGTCCTGTCAGCTTGCTTCTGTTTAGTGACAGACACGCTAGGAGTCGTCCAGTACCGTACGGATTCAGAACCCAAAGGAATTTGTATCTAGACTAAGTGAATGCGTGAAAAGCCCTCAATATGCACCAGATCTCACAATTTGATCGTTACCTTTACGTGTTTAAAGTTTAAAGCATAAATTTTGTTCAGATACCAATCCTCATGCCGTACGGTACTGGACGACTCCTGGCGTGTCTGTCACTAAACAGAAGCAAGTTGATGGGTCTGGAGTGGAGCTCAGCTACCATCTCAGCGGGCCTTGGCCCAGACATAGGTTAAGCCGGAAAACTGTTTGATGAATGAACTGCCGCTACTATGGTTGTTCAACCAGAGCTACGAGGTTAGGCCTAGCAGTTCGATGCCTAGCAAAATTCGGTTTCTGCCAATGAGTATTGATGAACTGCAACATTTGGACGGATTTGTGTTCCTTTTAATGGACTTTGGTCCGTTGTCTGTGAACTTCAAGGATGATTTGCCCAGCAAACTTGGAGCCACTGGAGAAAACTACTTTTCGTCGCGGATGCCGCTCATTCTAGTGTTTCGTTAGTGTGACTGATTTCCCACATGCTTGAACCGCCCATCGCTGCTGCAATTGTTTCGGTGCCGCAACGATCGATCGTTCTCCCGCTAAAATGGAGGACAGCAGCTACTGCACTCAAATGTGACTTGTACGCCACCAGTATTCCTCCTGCCCTAGACCCGCGATCCAGTCGAACCAAATTGTAAACATCAACAAATCAAATCATAATGTGAAGCAAACACGTTAAGCATACAATTCTAGACTATAATGTTGATATACATATTTTAGCTATAATCCCCATTTGAGTAATATCGTTATCTGATACAACAATGGTTAAACAATGTTTTAACGATTGTTGAACATATTGCCCCCGTTTTTCGTGTTAGGCTCTCAAAACAAGGGCAATATGTTTAACAATAGTTAAAACATTGTTAAACAATTAAATAACAAATTAATAAATTGTTGGCTGCAAAGGGTGGCGTAACTCTGCATTGTTTTGTTGGCATTATGCCCCCGTGTGTTAAACGTATTGTTCGAGTTGGTGCTCATGTCTGTGTATTCTTAGACGATCTTCCCCTTCAGCAACAAGAATGAACGGAGCGGCGCTCGTTTTTTTTTATTGTAGGGCTAGCTGTAAAGCCCGTCAGGAAGACGGGTAACTGCCCCATAACAGTGAAATGTGTAATTTAAATAATTCCGGTTCTTGAAGATGGGTAATTGCGGTAAGGTTGCTTCGCTCACTCAATTCATGTATCTTGTGCTTCATTTCACCATCATTCATTCATTTGCGTTACCCAGGAGCAGACGGTGTCTTTCACGTCCTGTGGCCTGGTTTTTTTTTCCGCACTGAATCCGACTGCGCATTATTAGTGTCTTTCACAGCCCTGTAACCCGGGAGCAGACAGACATTTTTTTCGTATTTTTCACTCAAGCCCGATTACGTGACTTCATAAAACCAAGTACAATGCATGTTTGTAAAGACATTGTTGTTAACAGCATTATTGTTACACCATTGCTTCTGCATTGTTTCCTCCGATACATTCTTTTTCTGCCGGAAAAGATGTTGTTTTTATCATTGTTAAAGCATTGTTTAAAGCATATTTGGGCCAGCGCTGGCAAAAGAGTGGCAACTACCGTTTTATGGGTTT
>JAHWFP010120727.1:0-10973 GCA_023313725.1 Lithobius niger | reverse complement strand
AAAAGATGAAGTCAAAACTCAAACGAAAAGAAAAGCTGTGCAAAGAAAAAAAAAAACTGATCGAGGAAGAAAGCCTGTGCAAAAATTCATGGAATGATATTTCATAAGAGGAGGCCCTCTTTGAGTCCCCCCTTTTGGAGATATTAATTCTGGGACTGGTGGGAGGGAGAGGGAGGGGGGGGGGAGTTGTGCAGGTCTGTTTTGTTTGAACGGAACCTGCCGACCGCGAGTGTTCATGTGTGTCGTACTAATGAAGGGTATCGCAGATTGCATCCTAAAGAATGTCATCTGGATCTGTCACGGGGTTTTTAAATCGTTGAAAACAGAATTGAATTATAGTGTATACTGGTATACGTTTTGAGTGTTCGCTGAAGTAGGCCTATGTTGGTTTGACATTGATCCTATTAGTACTTGGGCGTTATCCAATTTTACAGGTTTCCGCACGTGGTTTTGCACGCCATTTTTTTTTAATATGTATTTGCCAGCTTGTCGGTGTTTTTTAATAAAATTGTCCCGCGTCGAAAAAAATCTGCTTCCCCCTCCCATGTTGTGACAAGTAGCAAGCGTCTGCATACTAATCGAGCTGAAACGTTGTCTAGTCATAGTTTGTGTTCTTGTCACCGCTACAAACACACACGCGCGCGCGGGCACACACACACACAGAATGCTGAAGAAAAAAAGGTGTGTTTACAGACTAAAGTTCATTTTCATTGGCCGTTGGGGTTTCGGATACGTCATTGGGAGGGTTAATACAGCCAGTTAGAGGCTACAAAACTGAGGATTATTTTCCGACTGCATACGTTTTCAGGTTTTTGGCGGTAATTCGTATTGTCAGGGATAATACAATTAACAAGTGAATACTCTATCAAGAATTTTTGTTTTCTTTCCGCAAAACGAGCACGATGCTTGACTTAGACCGAAAAGAAAGGGGCGTCGGATGAAAGTCTAACTGGAAAATCGTCTAATGGGATAATTGTTTAATATTTGCCTAAATAAAAAATCTGAGAAATCATCGAAACGGAATATCGTATAATGGATAAACGCTAACTGGACAATAATATACCTGCGGTTTCTGGTGTTATATGTATAGCGGCAGCGAGCGCGGCAGGGACGTTAGACGATTTTACATTATACGAATTTCGTGTTAGACGATTTTCCTTTATACTGTATACGTTCTTCCGATTATGCGAATTTCCAGTCAGACGATTACCCTTCGCCCCGAAAAGAACACGCCAAATCGAAGGTGAGCAACGGAAATCTTAAAGCATCTTAAATTCCAAACAGTGAAGTGAAATTACTTCGGAGAATCGTTTTACGCCAAAAAAAAATTATCACACAGAATGCCATTCGTGCTTTTATGAATTCTATAATTTGTGCGATTAAGCGCTGACTCCTTTCCTGCAAATTTCTCTCCACCTTTGTTCTTGGGAAATTAAATCTGGAAAGGAGTTTTCTGCTAAAACGCACAAATTATCGATTTCACTCGTGGTATTATACAGCCGATAATTTCTTTGCCATCACAAGCGACATTCCGAGGCTGGTACACGCCCGAAGTGTTTACCATACTTACGAATGGAACAACTGTTGCAGAAAAATTATACAAGAGTTAAACGAATATGATATGACGTGTCATTGTAGTACAGACTCCTCTACATCTTGTCACTTCTTACTTATCTGTGTACCTACCTTACAGTGTCTTTCAAAACAAGCAGTTCAATCCAGCAAAACTTGCTACGGTTGGAGATTATTTGGCTGAACACTTAGCGACCTACGTGCGGTTTGCTGTTGAGCAGCCATTCAGCAGCTTCCAAAACTACAATCAGAACTCCGCAACCACAACGGAGCTCCCGAAGAGTTGAATTATGTCACACCTTCGACGCGATTGTTGAATTGTGGGAGCCAGAGTTACTTGTATTTTGAACGTGCGCGAGGAGTCCGTTCAACTATTATCTCCCAGTTTCCCAGCCAACCAGATTCTCCTGCATGCACTCGGGTGAGATGAATCATCGTTAACGTTTTAAGAAAATTTAGGCAAAATACTGTACATGAAGCAACTCTATGGTACTAAGTTTCAGGGTATCATCTGCTCCCCGTTCTCAAGTGCATAAAAAAACACATGATCAAAAGAGCAACGTCATAAACAAGCCTGTGTCAAACTACAATAAAAAAAAAATATAACAGAATTTTAAAAATTAAAAAAAACTTTGTGCTACCTGGTCAGAACAGACAATAAAAAGCGGAAAGCAAGCCTAGAGCTGTAGACTTCTTCCTATTCATCAGTCTTTTTAACTGTTTAATGGACGACTGCTTCAATTGGCCCCTGACCAGAAATAAAAGGGTAAACCCACTCCACCTCCACAGCCCAACTGCTCCTGGACTAACCTGGCTCATGGCGTATTGGCCATTACCTGAAGACGATGAGAACGCCAACAAGGCTCTAACCCTGCCCAATACTCGAACATAGAGGCGGTCAGCAAAGCCACGTAAGAAACCCCAACTGCACCAGGGAAAGAACCAACCCCCACTAGGCATCAGTAATCCCTTTCCAAAGAGTCAGATCCAGCCCCCTCCCCGCCATGCATGCCATCCTAGTCTGACCACTGCACCCCTTCAATGACTGGTGGGTGGCAGGCTAAAACTCAATACCTCGGCTTTGCACGCTCTCACTCAGGGACCCATTCGTACTGTCCATCGTCGTCGCCAACTTCAACGATCCTCCAGCCCGTGAATTTTTATGGTATATCGGCTGAAAATAGTTTTAAAAAAGTGTGAAAATGGGATTTTGGAGGAAATATGTGAGAATTTAATCAAGAAACCAAAAAATGTTGAAAGCAGTGAAGCAAAGCTAAAAGCTTTGCTAAATAATTTGACGACCCGACTTGGATTGAAAGATAATTTTCCTCATGCTAGGGTTTAGTGGTGGTAGAGTTCCCGTCACTTTCCCGTTCGTTACTGTGGTCTTTAAAAACAACAATGAGCGATCAACGCCGGAGATCAATGTCTGCCTCTACTCCTTCTGAATGACCACTGTTAACAGAATGTCCAGCCACAGCTAATGTAATGTGTCCTAGAAGTACAAGAAAGGGAACCAACTACCCTGATGTCTCCACGAGTAAGTTCTGGTCCTGGTCGAGTAAGTTTCGATCCCTGGGCCTGGGAGTCAATACAGAGCAACCAGCGCAGAGATTTAAATTCCTGGGAGCCAACTTCGACCAGGTCTTGTTCACTGTCTGCTCATCTCAAGGGAGACTGACTCAACTTCAGATGTCCTCCACACATGAGCGTTTGAAAATATAGTCGACTACAGCCCACCAGTTGAGCATATTGTTTTCACATACCATAAGGCAGTGTTGCCAAATGGGTAAAAAAAAACATCTGTCGAATTTAGGCCTAATATCTGCACATGCATAAAAATGATAATTTCGCTTTCCTAATACAATTTAACTTCTTTTGCAATGCATTGCTAAATAAAAAGTTCACCATTGCTTTTTATAGTACAGTGAGGGAGTGCTTTGAGCCTCCCCTGCACTGGCTTCGCTTCTCCCAAAGGAGGCCCGCCTCCTCTGTTGGGAAACGTGGGACTAGATCACTGGTTCAATCGCCAGTCTTGGGAAGACATCATCAATCTGAGACATCTGCCAATGGAAACTCACTGTGGTGGTCCTTAAGCCTCAATCCCCCCCGCCTCCTTACATCAACACACTGACGTTTGTGGCAGTTCACCCCTCCTCTGGTCCATCTCCTCTTCACATGTTGGGTAGAGAGCCCAAATGAGAGCGAAGACCATTTTAAGCGTCTGGTCAGAAGCAGATAAATCCTTTCATTTTAACTCTCTGTAAACTCCATGTTGTTTTCAATGCAATCCATGCCTTGGTCCTCAGATTTACCAATTCCAACATCACCCTCATGGTGGACAACTTTTCGTCAGTTCTTACATCAGGACGGGAGTTGGGACTAGGTCTCGTTCGCTACATCTCTAAGTCTCGGGCCTCTTTGACCTGCATCTCTAGTGCAACATCACGCTACAACCAGGACACATCGCGGGGAAACTTCATATCCTTGTGGATGATTTGTCAAGGTGGGACCTCATACCAATGGCAAGAGTGGCTTCTGCTTCCATTGAACTGCAAGTCCACCTTCCTGTGCTTGGGGATGCCATTCATCCAGCCCTTTGTGACCTGGGCAAACTCACAACCAAGGAAATTTGTCTCCCTGTTCCCAGATGACCATGCCTGGGCAATGGATAGTCACGGCATTTCCTGGACAGGTTTATTGCAATAATTCTTCTCCAGTTCTCCCTGCTTCAAATTGTGCTCAACAGGGTCTGTAAGTCACCAGGGAGGGTTATCCTGATCCCATCCCTCTGGACAGTGGTGCCGTTGTTCATGTCGATCTATTTGAACTGAGGAAGGAGGAACCGATTCCACTTACTCTACGAGAGGACCTTCTGTCAAAGCTCCGGGGATGGACCTCCAACCAAACCTTCAAGCACTACACCTTCATACATGGAGACTTTAAAGTAGACTCTCCAGGCAACAGCTTTTCTTCTCCAGTCATTGCCCATATCGTCCCATATCATCGTAAATCAACCACCATAGTTGATGAAGCCAAATGGAAGAAATGATTGAAATGATGCCTATCTGAGACTGTGGTCCCCATCGTACTGCAACCCATCGTTCCAGTAGGTGATCAGATTCCAGGAGTTTCTGTGCCAGAGTGGCATATCCACCATGGCCATCAATGAATATTGATCTACCATCAATTTGGTCCTTATCTGTGCAGAGAATTGAGACACCGTCTCCCACACTGCCTTTTCAAAACTTACCCAATTCCATCGGCCCAAAATTTGTCTATTACGCCTCAAAAGGAATGTTCCACTTGTTTTACCCTTCTCTACCACCTTTACACCATGTCTCGTTTGCTCGCCTTTCTCAAAAACGATTTTTCTACTGGCACTAGCCATGGCTGCCACCAAGGCAGGATTGTAGTGCTGGTTAGAGGAAAAGATTTCCTCAGGTACGCATCGTATTGATCAAAAGTTTACTTCCTTCTGCCTCGACACTTTAGAGCTGAATGCCGATGACCAGAGATTCTCCGTTACCTTTTGTGGTTAAGGGTTTTAGTCCAGTGGGCCCCTCCAACATTGAAAGGGTCCAGTGCCCGATATAAGCCTTAAAGTTTTACCTCGAGGCCACATAAGACATTGAAACTTCGAGAGTGAACAATGAGGATAGGCGAACCAATGATGACCCCACTCCCACTCGCCCGTGAGCACCACTCTTTGTTAAGATTTTTAAGGAAACGGGGCTCCTTTTTCATCAACCTATCACCCTTGCAACTATCACGCTGTGGATTTGTGAAACGTTAATACGAGCTTACTGAGAGAACCTGACAATCGAGAGCCTCTATCAGTGATCAGAGCTTATGATCTATGTGCCATTGCTTTCTCGGGGGGCTTTTTCCACTGGTATACCCTTGGATGGGATCCTTGCTGTCTGCAAGTGGAAGCACTGCACTACTTTCATCGGTCACTACCTCTGAGAGAGTAGAACAAATGAAACTTGTGATGGCTGGCAACCATTTCACGTGGCAGTGAAATAGCAGTTTATCTTGCAAGAATTCTGGTGTGAAGTAAGTGGCTAGGTGAGTACCCTTTTCTTATTGTATTTGGTGTTAACTTATTGTGAATATGTTTTGTGAGTGGCATGCAACGCGCTCAGGTTCGACTGCCCACCCACGGTGGAACACAGTCCCACATTATCAAGTTATGTGGTAAGTACATTTGGATAGATAAATAATTTGGATAGTATATTTGGATAGATACATAAACGGGATTTTAAACCTAAAAGTAGTTTTTACTTATCCTAAAATGCTTACCTGTAAGAATACACCCGCCTGCCCTCGAGTCGAACCCAATTGGGACTGATGAAATGTGTGTGGGGATACAGATAGCGCGTCTAGCGGTAAATGGCGCAACCTGGTGGTGGAGCGCCATTGCATTGCCTTTTGTTGGGATTTTAGGACATAAATGCTTATTCTAATCTAAAAGGTCTAAAATGACAGGTAAGTATTTTAGGATATGTAAATACTAATTTTAGGATTAAAATCTTGTGTTTACCATGAGTGGATGTGTGAATATCTGGATTATCTTTCTCTACATGTTAGGTACTAGGGCAGTCGTTAGTTGATACTATCAAGATTGCGCCACTTATGATTAGGCATTTGTTTGCATGTAATTAGGCGTATCACTTTCTTCAACTCGGTCTCAACTTTGCGCATAACTGGGCTAAACTTAACCAATCTTCTTTAAGTTCTGGAAAGTGAAAGTTCTCCACTTTGGCCATAACAATAGCCACAACAAATATCTCTCTGGCGGCAGCTAGAGCAAGTTTCGTACCATCGAGTTTGAGGTGTTGTCGTTGATGATAGACTTAAATTTGATAAAACACATTGATAATGTGTCCAAAGCTTTCCGTGGTCTTAAAAAAAAATTCTCCTTCGTTGATTCCCACCTTTTTACCATGCTTTTTAAAACCTTGATACTTCTTACCGTTGACTACTGTTCACTCTCGCCCATCTCACCTTGACAAACTTGTAAAGTGCCAGCGTAGACTCACAAACTGGTTGTGATGTCCTTGGCATGGACACACCTAAGCCCAGCGTGGGCACCAATGGTAATAACTGACACGGACTACCAGAGTGTAGGCTACAGCTGATAAGACAGCTGGCTTCCTGTTTACTCCTCTTTAAATATTAACACAACAGGAAGTCATGTGATATAATAAATACTCTATGCAGCGAATGGGTCAGCCTATTAGGTAATTAATCCATCTGTTGACCATACAAGTAAAACCCCTGACGCCCTCTATGTTCGAGTTAATGAACTGGTAGTATTCTCCTTAAAGTGTCTTTGTAGGAGGTACGTGCAGTTCCGAATGCTCTGTTTTACTCCTACTTACTATATGATGAAGTATACCATACTATACGATGAAGGTATACTATACGTACGATACCATACATACGATGAAGTATGCTATACGATGAAGTATACCAAAATGGTATTTAAACTGAAGCACCAGCCACCTGACTTCCCTTCTCCTTTGCATTCGCAGGGGTGAGGTCGATTGGTCCTCCTAATGCCTACCTGTTTGGCCCAGCTTAAATTCTTTTTAATCGTTTTTCTATATGTTATTCCCAACTTAAAAATTTTACTACTACTGCTGGAGCTGTTATGAATTGCATTTTTTGACATGTTACACGAAACTTTTGTGGATTTAGTGCACCTGGTGTCAGGTTGAAAGTAACCTCGTGCTTTTTTGTGTGTTTGTGTGCTGCTTGGCTTTTTTTTATTCTTATATGTCACTATACGAGATTGTGACGTGTTATTGAAATTTTCGTAACTCTAACTGTGCTATTTTTTTTTAATTCCTGGTTTCTCAATACGGGGTGAGGATCCCGCTTCATTTATTCCCGATTGAAACAACTTTTATTTTGTTTTAGGTACTGTAATTAATTTACACACGTTCCGTTCCCTTTCCCAAAACGTTGAAAGGGCTCAACAGCAAAGTTGAGGAAGAAGACTGTTCGCTGAAACTTGCTAAAAGAGCAATGCCTTAATCCAATGGCAAAGACTTTTAGTCTCTTTCGGACGAATGGATCTTTCTCTTAGTGTTTCCGCACATTATAGCCCTCATGTCCCCCCCCCCCCCCTCTCCCCACCTTTTCCTCTTTTTTCCCTTCCTTTTATTTTTCCCTCCACTTGCTCCGGGTATTTATTGGCAGACCCAGGAACCAACCCGTTGGCGGGAATTCTTCTGCCTCGGAGAACCCGGGCCCGGGTGGCGAAGCGCCCCAAGACGCGAGGTGGCACTAATAAACGCCCATTCGGCCCCATATACGGGTACAGGGAAGAAGGCTTCCATAGCCACACCGTTCTTTTTCAGTGTTATAGAGTGGGGGAGGGGCGTTTTTCGTGATTAAAGCCAGAGCTGCGTGCCAGCCCATTGTTTATGTGGGAGGTCCAATGTTGGCTGGCGGAGCTAGGCGAGCGAACCCTAATTTTTCAGTGTGGAAAAATGAGGCAATCGCTGGATTTATGGAATAACATTTGAAAATCAATGTCCTGGAAAGCGTCTCTCTCTGCGCCCCCCTCTCATTACTAGGTTGGCAGGCCGAGGAAAAGAGGAACGGAAAGTAGGCAGGCAGGCAGCACACTCGCGCGGCGAGTGCAGAAATTAATATTGGCCTCCCCTGTGTTGGAATGGGTGCCCTTTTTTAGAAGTTGAGGGCAATGGTTTGGACTAAAACTGAAAAGAGATGGAAGGGCGAAGATGGACGAATGGATGCATGGGTTCTGGGGGAAGAGGAGGAAGTAAAATAAAGGGGGGAAAGGCCGTATTGAGGGTGATAATGGTGATGAGGACTCGGACAACAACGCCCGGATATGGAACGTATTAGATGATAGAAAATTCTCTAAAAAATCGATGATAGAAGGTTGCTACTAAGATCTCTTCGGAATAGGATGTTCGTGATTCAAGGTATAATAAAGCGCCAGTGTTTAAGGAAGACTTACCCTTACGTTTACTTTCCATTAATTTACAATCAATATTTTTAATCTAAAGTATTTCTTACATTGGTACGGCAGTCGTCTCATACTTGTTTGCTTGTGTTATTTTTTTATATTATTATTCGCTCTTTGATTTTGTAATTATTTTTTCGCTTTTCACCGAACATTTTGTTTATTTTATTGCTCTAGAATGCCGCGCTGTTGTTTATTGCAGTTTTATATGTACTGGTTTTTTTTTTTTCATTCTGCAATTGCGATTTTCATCCTGTTGAATGAAATTAATTAATCAACTAAGCACGTATCAAACTGATAGCGAACTAATTAAAGCCTGACTGATTTTTAATCAATTTTATGGCGATTTCTTCAAAAAGGACCAATCAATATTTTTTACTTGTGTTAGCGAACTTTCATATTTCGGTATCACCATTGGTAAAATTTGGTCTTTTTGGTTGGTTTGGTAGGTTTTTTAAGTTGGTAGCCCTTTTTTTTAGTAGTTATGAAGGGAAAGTCTCGAAATTCTGACCGCACCACTGATAACATTTCGCCGAATTGGTGTAGGAAACAACAACGAGATCCGAGAAGTGACTGCAGTAAACAATTGAAGAGGTGGGGCCCACCAACAGAGCCAAGAAACTCACGGGGCATAAAAATTGTGCAGTTGCTTAAATTTTCAGCACAAATAGCCACTGTGTGCCTTGTTCACAATAAAAACATTACGGAAAATTAAAAAAAAAAAAAAAAACGTGAGCAAGAAACTCATGGTCGAACAGGCTTTCAACTTATCGTCCTCGGGTCGACCACGAGTTTCTTGTCACGCCTTTTATTTTTCGTAATGTTTTTATTATCCGCAACTACCACCAAGGTCCCGCGAAGGCATGAAAGAGGGAAGATACGATACCTAGTCAACTTTCTAATCTGTGGCTCCGTCGGCGGCAAAGTTGATGTGATCGTTGGAAACATTTCCGATCGTTTGTAGTTGTAGGATGACCTGAAGTTATTTTGACATATTTTCTTTCGACGGTGTTGACGAAAAATGTGTACCAGATTTCGACTACTTAAAAACTAGGAGTACTGGCCACATGGTTCGAGCATATTGGAGGTGTTTCTAAACTAGAGGGAAGTGAGAAAAATTGTTTCTTAAACTCGAGGCGACTGATCCATACTTCTCCCACTTGACGTAAGTGTGACGTCATGCAGCTGAGATGTTGCTGAGGCCAGTGAGGCAGGTTTGTTCTCGCTCACTTTCTGATCACTTACTGATCCAACATGGCTGCCATCACCAGTAGTAGCTGAGATGGTAGTGTTTCTAAACTGTAGGAAGTGAGATGTGGAAAATGTCTAAATTTAGAAACAAATCCAATTGAACAGAGATTAATTTTTCTCGCCGAAAATAGATGTGGCAGCGATTATTTCTAATTTTTCTAATGTTGAGAACGTCAAGTGAGGCAGTGCTGTTTTTAAACTGATCGGTTTTGATGACGTTGTGGGCGTGGCTTAGAGGAATCCATCTCACTCTTCTCTCTAGTTTAAAAATACATCCATTTACCTAAATCTGGAAGGACGGAAACTTTCACAACAGGCTGCTATAGGTGCCTTTAAAGCAGGGATTAAGTCGACAAGATACGAGAGTTGGCTAATCTTTTTCTCGTTCGCACCACATATATATCTATCACGTCTCGGTAGATCTCGACATGTCTGACGGGTATTTCTGGAATTTCTCGAAGCCCAAAGTTCTGAGGAATTACAAAACAAGTGGAGAAATTTTAAAGTTTAATTGAAGTAACTGTGGAACATTGACGAGAATATCCAGCGTCCCGAACAAGAATGCCGAGGATCCTTTCAGTGGAACAGAGATTGTCCCAAGAAGAAAAGAACAACAACAAGGTTTTTTTTTTTTTTTTACAGTTAACGTGTTAAAATTTGCGTGAATCCTTACATGAGCGTGACGTTGATGTGTTGTTTTAGTGTTCTGTGCAGCCGAAAGGGCTGGGAGGACTACAGCAACGACTTCGGTCCGTTCGTCTGTCGCCTTTTTCAACGTCGCTTCCGAAACGGTACCAGATAGAAAAAAAACCGATTTCACAATAGGATTCAGCGTCCAAAACTTAGTTGAAAGGAATATAAAAATACCGGAAGTATGAAGCGGAAGTGGCCCACAACTGGCCGGCAGTGGCCGACACTGACGGTACCAGATAGAGACATAAGATTTTCACCACTTGAATCAGCGTCCAAAAATCAGTTGAAATGAATAAAAAAAAGTCAGAAGTATGGAACGGCAGTGGCCCGAAAGTAGCGGAAGTGCACAGAAGACCGGTTGTGACTACGTAATCGCTGCAGCTGCTTGTTTATTATTGGTGTTATTGTTGTTTGGGACGGGAGGCCAATGAAAAGTTTCAAATTCGTGGAG
>JAHWFP010120716.1:0-10320 GCA_023313725.1 Lithobius niger | reverse complement strand
CGAAAGTAGCAATGTTCTAGTTTTCATTTAACCTTCGAACTATTAAGGGGTGCGATTAACTTGGCGAATGTTTCGGTGTGTTGATATCACTCCTTTGAAGGGCCGAACCATTCGGAACTTGGCGGCCCCTTTTACCAGTTTTGGTTTTGATATGATAGTGATAACTTGCCAACTATTTAAGATAAACGCATGCGGTTTGCGGCATTCGTTAGCTTTATTTATATTCTTTAATTCCTATTCCAGCATATATTGACGTAAGCTCGATCATTACGCCGCTATGTACAATTTAAAACCGCGACGAGAGAAAAACGATAACACGAGAGTAATGCTGTGTACAATTAAACCATTAATTTCTCGTAAAATTATAGGTTTTTGGACATTTTCACCAGATATGATTTTTGTCGAAAATTTTATGTTCTACAACCTTTGTCCTATGCTTTATTGCCGTAAAGTCAACCGCAGACGAGATAATGGACGAAAACCTTAAAACGGAAGTGACTTTTGGCCATTTTGTCAAGATGGCGGTGAAAGCTCAACTCGGAATGTTAGGGGAGTTATAGTATGTTGGTTAGTATGACGTTTAGGTGTCATGTACCAATTTTCAGCGCTATGGGAGTTTGTTCCGGCAATAGGCAAATTTGACTGGACTATAAATACTAACGTCAGTTTATGGCGATGAACATGGGTGGCGTCAGCTGTAACCTTTACCTTTGATAACAAGACCACATAACAAATAATAAACTAACTTATGTTCACTGCAGAAAATGCGTTCCCTGCCCGGTGAAATTCGAGTCGATGCAAATAACCTAACATAGACTATAATGACAACATAGCCCCATAACACATAAAAAAATACCTCATTCGCTGCATTGAACTCGTTCCCTACGCGGTGAAATTCAAGCCAAGTCAACTATCATGTACCTTAACTAATTTGTACCACAGTCTTCAGAGGGAGTTGGGTAATTCTTGCCATATGTAAATATTTTGTTTTTTACACCGAGAAATTCGGGTAAGACACGGGAGTTCAACTACTAGTTTTATTGTAACGAGTTTTACCCCGAAAATATATACTTTTTTTTAAATTTAATTTCTTTGTGCCTTAAGTCAGTCGAAGCAACTTAATGCTTGTATGGCTGAACCATAGAAGTTTTGGGTAGAAGTTTGGTTCCGCATGTGCTGCCACCCGAGATTGCAACTTGCACACTAAATGGCTATTGCACATCTTGTACGATCATGTATTTTTTTCTGGTACGTTGTGTTTATGAGTAATGCTTGTAAAGATTGATGCCACCATTGTGAATGTACCGTTTCCGTTTGAATCTGTTAGAAGTTAATGCTCGTTTGTGTTCTGAACTTTTACATTCATTCATGTAGGTTTTTTTGCTCGTTCCTGTATTTTCTGCGTATGTGCTGCTGCACGCTATAGTTGAAGGGCAAAGTTCAAGATGCCTTCTAGGGCAGGTGTCTATGGCCTTGCTTCCCCGTAACCAGTATGTCTTTGTTATATTAATACACGGTGGTGACGTCACGCTACCACATCCCAATGCTAAAAGTTTAGTCGTTATGCCAGCTTAACCTGAAAACCCACACTTTCCCACACTTTTGATTAGGGCTCGACCGATATGACTTTTTACCGATACGAACGATACCGATGAAGGGTAAACCATCCGACCGATCTTATCCGATACCGATACCGATAATAATAAAAAATACACCACTAAAAATTTAATTTCCATACAAATGCAACTTCAGTTTCTGATTTTCCAGTTCCAATCTCCTAAGATTATTCAAAACTTTCTGGGGTGCAGCAATAACAGTATTTTTTCTCTTATTCCTACTTATGGCTTCAGTACATTCATCTTCTCAGATTTTAAATAGGTCGTTGTAAAACTTAAGAGCGTCAGAACAAATGAAATGGTACATTTTCATTACAAACTGAGGAAATAGTTTTATTTTTCTCCCACTTGGTTGTTGCGTTTGCCGCGCTAGCTGTCGAGTTCTGCAGGGAAGACGGTTTTGTTTCCTGGCGTAACGAATATCTGTATCGGTAACCTTACGGAGGTCCGTAACCGATATGGCAAAAAAACGATAAATACAGATTCTACCGATACCGATATCAATATCGGACTATCCCTACTTTTGATAACCCAAACTTTGATAACCCACACTTTTTTGATACCCTAACAATTTTATGGAGTCTACATAACCCCTAATCCACCACTTGACATAATGACTGACTTGTCATAACTACACAACACAAATTAAACCAGCACACCAACACAAACCAGCATAAACAGACAAATTTGCGACAGGCGACATTTTTCATGGCACCAACACGGGGAAAAAATGTCGCAAGCTATAGCGACCCGGCAACCTTTTGTCCTGACGGTAGGAAAACTAGGCTACTGACACTTTGAAATACACCTAAATACCCCCGTGACTCAAGCGAATAGCACATTTTATACTCAATCTTATTTAAACCATTAAAGTAGGAAAAAATACGGTTTTACCTTAAACTCAAAAGTCGGTGACTGGGAATGGGTAACGGGACGTCCCTCCCTTACTGTGACTTCCGTGGACAGGAAGTTTCCACCGGGAAGTTTCCGTTCAGGAATTTAGATATCAGTCGTATGTAAACATGCTCAAATTCATGCTGACTCACGAATAAAAATTCAAACAAAGATTTTTAAAAACTCAGATAAATCAATAAGTTAGCGTTACGTAGCACCTTAGCATTAAAACGCATATCCGTGAAAATAGGCGGTTAACCTGCAATAATTGATTGTTTGCTAGAAACGGGACAGTCCAAACGTCTCGAGGGTCTCGAAATCATACTCACGCTGGCACGCTTATGACATTCGCCACCCCCTCGACGTATGGACTGTCCGTTTCTCGCAAACGACCAATTATTTCAGGTTAACCGCCTCTTCTTCACGGGTATCTGTTACTTATTGAGAAGGTGTCAACATTGTATTCTTATAATATAACCTAACTTCGTACTCAAGTGTATCTATCTACTTGATGTCTAGATATTATATCAACCCTTTGACAGGTGGCGGCAGCTTCTTCCCTATGTGTATTCCTCTTACTACTGTATCCAATGATTAAACACGTAATTACAATTAAAGCCAGAGTCGAAATTTCAAAATTTTTCATGCCTCAACAAAGGAAGAATAAACCTGTTTAAGCCAATTAAAGTGAGAGTCGATTTGTTTCCTCTTGCGAATACAGCGATTGGTATGGCTCTAATTGTCTAACACGTGTGAAGAATTACCCCTCCTAAGAATACAATCCTAACACCCAAATGATTTCATGGCCGCGGTTCCACGACGCGTATGCAACCGTAAATCCAGTGGTCGCTTGCATTTCTAGCTTTTGATCAACTGCGTTGGATGGCATGACGGCGCACACCTCTCAATTAAAGACGAGCTCAATACGATTCTTCAATCGGTTTCATTTTAAACTGTAAGTTTAATTACAACACTAGTGAACTGAATCAACATTAAAAATATTCAGCACCGTTTGGCAGTTTTACGATACAAGAAACGAAGCCTCCAAACCATTTAGTATCGGCGTTTTGAACATTTCGTTTGTCTGACTGCTACGTTGCCTGCACATCGCACGACTGATACGGATGAAATATCTAGATAGCAGTCATTGCCCAAAAGTAGTTTTATGAATTTGCTCCCTCCTCCCCTTCCCTGACCAAAAAAAACAAAAAAAAAAACAAATGTCATACAGTAGAAATTGATTTAAATATTTCTCCTCCCCTCCAAAAAAAAAGTACTAAGCATTAAAGTCATGAACGATTGTCCAAATAAGAAGCCCAAGTCTACGCTAATTTCGCATGCCGACATGACTATACAAGCTTGTTATCCAGTTCGTACGTTTTGAGATCAGAGGAGCCGCGTGCCTACATCAGTGATCTGTGCAATAATTTGCCAGTCATTGGTCGGTTGGTGGTGACGTCAGCCGCTGACGAAGGCTACATAGTTTCCAGTCATTGTTCGTGGATGGATGACGTCAGTCGGCCGAAGAAAAAAAAACGCAACAAACAAAAATTTTTGATTATTTCTAGTGTACGATTTCCCCGGCGGATCGATCAATTTTCGAACTTAGACCTAGAAATTTGCCACAGAATCTGTGTGCAAAATTTGAGAGACATCCGATAATTCGTTAAAACGCTACAGCGCGAACACACAGACAGACAGACACCCAGACAAACCGTTCGCATAAGAGTCTAATCTACTCTAATAATGTAAGGCTATACACTCGACTACTTTCTTGGCTAAATTGTTCAGTGTTCTTCAGTCACGTCGTCTGCGCTCCGTTCATTACCCTACTGATGATACATCATTTTTCAAGATTTTCAAGCACTGCTGCAGGCAAGGAATTTCATTATTACGTACTTTCCAGGACATTTCCAGGTTTTTAAGGACTCGCACAAACCCAGAATTATCTGTAGTGCTGTGCCAGCACATTACGGCGATTAGTTTTTAAACATTTTCCAGCAATGTCATTCAGAATGTCTGCACCACCAATCATTAACTGATCTAATCGTGTGAAAAAGAAAAAATCGTAAAAACATTTGAATTTAGCAGTAAGGATTCACGTGGACTGGATGAACAGTGCAGCAACACTGCAGTATCTGAAACCTTACAGTAAAGTTTATTTGTGTTCCTTTGCTGTTTCAACGTCGGAACATTTAAACTTTACCTTAAAGGCGACTTTTCACCTTTTCAACTATGCACCACCGTAGAAATCTTCGAGCAATCTAAAGAAAATAGCGGTAAATTAACAAGCGGCTACAAGCGGTCTTCTGTAGAATTCATCCACTTCCAATGTTGAGGCGCACACCTCTATCATGCACTACAACAGCTGTCTCTATTATACTAATCTACAAGCAGTAGCCATCACAATTGTCGGTTAAAAATGAGTTCGCTTTTAGGCCTATTTTACATTTTAGGCGTAATTTTAAGCAGCAGTTTTAATTTTGTAAGTGGCAGCTAACGGCGATATGGATTGTATAGTAAGCCTATTCATTTTTGCAACACGGTGCGCCTATACAGGCACATACTTACAGTGTGACAACGTAACGCGCAACGTAGCGTATATAGATCAATGGTAGTAGGGAAGTGATGAGAGACGCTGTTAATGAAGCCAACAGCAACTCGTAGCAACTTGACGTTGCCATGGTAACATTACTTTAGGCCTAATTTTCATTTTTAGGCCTAATTTTAAAAATGTAGTTTTAATTTCGTAAGTAGCAGATATAGGCCTAATGGAGAATTTGGTTCGACAGTAAGCCTATTAATTCATGCAACAATGCGACGAGACTATTTTAAACGAAGGTAAAATCCATTTGTTTTTATTGATTGTTACAGTAGGATTTTCATTCGACGATCAAATGTTATTATTTAGTTTAGTTACCTCGAAGAATTCTATTAGCTATAAGGAAGTAACGATGTTTTAATTTGCCATGTGATTTAACTAACTTCTCACACTGAATCTAACGTTGTAAACAATTGTCGTCAATATCTGGTACCGTTGCGAAGTTAAAAAAAGCGACGGATGGACGAACGGACAAAGTCGTTGCAATAGTCTTCTCAGCCGGTACGGCTGCACAGAAGACTAAAACGAGATCACGTGACCTACATCAGCCTACTGGATAACGGAGAATCTAGAACGTGGATGCTTTGTTTAGAATATGGGCAACCCTATATCGAAATGATGAACTGCGCCGTCAAGCATCAAACGAGTTCGTTTTTAGTCTTCTGTACAGCCATACAGGCTGAGAAGACTATTGCAACGACTTTGTCCATCCTTACGTCGCTTTTTTCAACTTGGCAAGGTACCAGACAGAGACGACCACGGTTTACAACGTTACATTCAATGCCAAAAGTTAGTTTAAAAACACGGCAAACTAAAACATCGTCACTTCCTTGTAGCTGATAGGCTCCCTCGACGTAACTAAATGAAATAATAACATTTGATCACTGAATTGAAATCAGAAGAATAACGCGCAGCCATTAAAACAAAAGGATTTTAACTTCGCATTGTTGCATGAATCAATAGGCTTACCGTCGAACCAAATTCTCCATTAGGCCTTTGTGCTATTTAACGAAATTAAAACTGCAGTTACAAAAAATTAGGCCTAAAAACTGAAAATTAGGCCTAAAATCACGTTACCATGGCAGCGTCAAGTTACTACGAGTCGCTGCTGGCTTCATCAACAACTCTATATTATGACTCCGTCTCTACATTGCGTCTCTTCCGTCACTTCCCTTTCAGTGATTTATACACGTTGCGTATGATGTGGTAACACTGTAACTTTGTGGCCGGAGGTCCACCATGCTGCAAAAACGAATACGTAAATGCAAAAATTAAAACTGCGGGTAAAAATTAGGCCTAAACGTTGACAATTAAGCCTAAAATGTTAAATAGGCCTAAAACCTAAGAAATTTTTAACTAAGGCAATTGTGACGGTTACTGCTTTTAGACTATACTGTGTATAATAGAGATCACTGTTGCAGTGCGTGATAGAGGTGTGCGCCTCAACATTGCAAGTGTGGAAGTGTACAGAAGACCGGTTGCGACTAGGTAGTCGCTGCAGCCGCTTGTTGTTTTTTCTGATGTTTATAAGCATTGAATAAGTCAACTTCAATACTAAGAACTTGAGGTAATATAGGGAACCAGCGAAATGCTTTGACCTTTGGTTCAATGGTGATCATTGTTACAAGGATTGTCTGGGAGACTTTCATCAGGGAATGGCCGTTTCGAGGAGTGGTAAAGGTTCCGTAAGGTTAACCTAGTCCTAAGTTATTTCACAAGTCTACTCTTTTCGCTCCAATCTTTCTGTTAGGCTTCCCCTTTGGTCAATTTGAGGTTTACATTTTCCCACGCGTCTTTTCGAAAACAGCAGTTCTGATGGGAAGAGGGCGGCAGAAGTGGGGGGGGGGGGGAGTGGCGTAAATAAATACATTTGAGGTGGGGGGACGAATTACAAATTTGTGCCAGTATGGTGCACAAGAATGACTCCAGATTGGGGCATGTTTTAAACTGCTTAGCTGATACGTTTTTTTTTTTGTTACAGAAATCCCCCCCCCCGCCCCCCCCCCCCCCCACCCTTTGCACACGCCACGTCTGCCGTGCATTAGCAGCAAATTGCCGACAATGTAACCACACATATTTAGTAACATTCTTGTAACATCACAAGAATAGTGAGAAAGATTAATAATATTATGAGTGATAACTCGTAAAGTTGAGTAAACTAGTATGAGACAACAAGAAACGTTCATGATGCTATTGCCAAGAAAACGTACACACGTCCACTTCTTTTTTTCAAGAACAATAAAATTATAAAACCAGGGCACGAACACATACGCATATCATCTAGACAGTACAAACACGATGCGCATTCGCAATGCATGCCGTGCTATGCAGCAAGCCTCAAACCCCCAACTCAAAAAAATTGCTTTACCACTGAGACTATAGTTTGTTCCACATTATGTTTTCAGAAAACTGACTGGAAGACGACTTGTTTCCTTGCATTAAGAGTGCAAAAACATGTGGATATCACACTTGTAGACTCAATAAAGTTACTGTTAAGAGTTTACGAATGGGATGATTATGGATTTTTTGCGCTTGTAGTGGAAGAAAACGTGGCGTCATACAGTCATTTTTCTGAAAACATAATGTGGAACAAAGTATAGCAAGTGATCAGCTCGTTGAAAAATGTAGAGAGTGGGTTTTTATTGAATGAGTGACGCAGGTTTTACCTACCGCCTGGTTTTATTGATAATTTGTTGCAATTTACCTTTACAGAACACAAATTTTTTTTGCATTGCTTAATGCATGGTTCCGTGGGAAAAAAAGTTTTGAAGAAAATAACGAATAAACAGATTTTTCCACGGACTTTTATGCCCCCTCACCTCATTCTTCGGGAAGAGGGGTTTCCCCTGTTATTTACGCCACTGAAGGGGGAAGGGGGGGGGGGAGTTTCTAGGGGAAAACGTTCGTGCTAATGGGGAATTCTACACGTTGTTGTTTTCAAGGGAGATTGGGTATAGGAGTGCAGATTCCGTTTCAGGACACAGGGAGCGATTTGGAGATGCGCGCTGTGAAACAGGGCAAAGGTTCTTTACATTCTGTGTTAGAGTCTGTTTGTCTGTCTGTATGATAACTTTAGAACTCATTGCCTGATTCATACAAAATTTTCCACATGCAAATAATTTTTGGATTTATGTTTTTTACTGATTGGAGTAGAGCTCCGTTAAAGAATCCGCTCCAAAGCAACCATTGTATCGGCATCACGAAATAACCACTGCATCAATTAAAACATCAGATTTTACACATCGATAGCGTTACATCCAGACGTGGTTTTAACAAAGAAAATTTAAAATTGGACACGTTGTTGAGGAATGATCAAGGTGTCAAAATGGACAGGTGGTGTGAGCTGCTCGCCTATTTGCTCGTCAGTGGTTTCCGAGGAGCAAAATCGGCCACGTCGTTGGTAAATGTCAAAATGGTGAGATGCGTGAGCAAATTTCTGCCAGCATTGATTCTCGACTGGTATCCAAATTTGATGCTTCCCAAATGAAAAATTCTTCAACTTTGAGGCTACTTTGTCTGCTGAAAAATCAATGTCAAAGCCGTCAACGCCATCCAGCGACACGCGATGGAAGCAAATAAACAAAGAAACAAGATGCGATGACGCAACCAAAAAGTTGAGCCACCACGCTTTCTCCAATGCAACACGGGTCTCGCAATCGCTGCGCTACATTTTGACGGCTTTGTAACTGATGATGCCCTAGTTGAATTAAGGAATTTAAAGGAAACAAATGCAGTGTAGTATGTGCGACTCCGTTTTTTATTTTTTTTATTTTTAAATAAGATTAGCGGAGTTGTTCGTTCATTCCGCGCCGACTCGCTACGCTCGAGGAGATTTCATGCTACAAGTCCTACGCTGCTGACCGACTTCTACACCTAAAAAGGTCAAGAAAATTATCAGAGTTGGAGTACGCGTTTTTCGTAAGGCTTTAGAAACAAACGATAACCATAAATCGCTCCAACATTTTGGCCACCCGAGCGCTCAAAGCTAATCGTGTTTTACCACACCAAAGTCGAAAACTGGCTAATGGCTTAACGTAAACACTAATGGTCGATTCTTGCCGTTTTAAATGTTATAAATTCAGACGTAGAAACATTTTCTAGAACCTTTTCTGTTGTCAATTTTTTGTGTGCGTCATTTAGTATTTATCAGTTTAACTTTTTCGTACTACCTTTGCGTAATGTAATTTAATTTAACTGCTAAACGGACATTCTGGGATATTGGTTTTTAAATATCCAAAATGCAACCCCAACAGTATTTCATACTTGTGTGAGGGCTACTCGGATTGCCAGCCGTACTCCTACAGACAACACTGTTGGACTACACGCCGTCTACGTGTCGCAACAATTATGGGACATCCTCCCAGCAGGAAAATGTGATTTCTTTATCATAAACGGCGATATCCGTGTATATATATGATTGAAGTCCTTTCTCCAGCAAAACTAAAACTATTAATTTCTCCGTTTCTATTCAATATATTTCGACCAAACTTGGCCAGATAGTAGATAGCAACTTTTCCAAACTTTACACCAACTTTTGTGCAATTCCGTGCAAGAGTAAACGTAGGGAGCCACACGTAAATTTGAAAACTGTTCACTCAGTTTTTTTGTTGTTGTTGTTGTTCTTGGCTGACACGGTTTCAGAAAAAACTACTGCACCTACCTAAAATCTGAAACATGATCTGAGCCAGAAATTTCCCTTGGCTTCAACCTTACAGGGACCACTTTTTCGATTGGTCGATCCATTCCGGAGTTACGGGACCCTAAACGATCATTTTGATTGTTTTACATTGTTTTAACCATTGTATTTAGGGAACAATGCCACTCAGCAAACTCCAGATCCATTCTTCGTGCATGCAACAATCGACTGCATGCATAAACCTTTATAACGCGACACCATAGCCGTAAAAAAGGTACACGCATCACAAACAAAATCGTCAAGTGTGCCGTAAAAAAAGGGGTTATATGATTTAAGTTTCATTTTACTTTTTAAAATGTACACGGATAAAAATTGGTGATTTTTAATTGAAATAATCAAAGGTACAATTCATAAAATTGCATCTGTTTAAGTGCTGTTGTGCTTTACCAATTATATACAGGGTGTTCGGAAATTGGTGTCAAATATTTTGAGGGTCCGCTGTGTGATCAAAGATAAGAAGAAAAAGTCCTATAAACATGGGCCCGGAAATGCACCAGTCTTTAGTTACAGCC
>JAHWFP010120695.1:0-10864 GCA_023313725.1 Lithobius niger | reverse complement strand
TTAAACAGATTGGCTAGAGTAATGAAAATTCTAAAATTCAGAGGTACTTTTAGTAAAGACATGCTTCCATTAAAACTTTGGCCTACTGAAGAAAACAGAATAGTAAACTTGGAAGATTTCCAAGATGGAACCGGAAGTCATTGGGTCGCCTATTCCACTGTTTTGTGAGAACCTTGTTATTTCTATAGTTTCGGCAACATGGGTCCTCCCCGGTCTGTGGTTAACTACTTGGAATCGGGAATAAAATACAATTACTAACGCGTACAAAACTTTGACCAAATTTGGTGCGGTCACTTTTGCTTATTTTTCCTAAGCACCTTCTCTGAGGCACTTAATTACGAAGCTGTTTTAGATAGGATGAGATGAGTCATTTATTGAAAAGTTACGTGCAAATCCAATTGAAAGCAAACGTCTTCTACGTAAAACTTTACAAATGCCTCTACCGCGATGGACAATTTTTTTTCTATTACGTAAGGATTTTCGAAAACAGTACCTGTTGAATGCTCGTCCTTTAAATTAGTGATGTAATGGGCTCTCGTACTTATTTTACATTTAGCAAATAGTGCAACGCTCGGATCGCTGCAGTATAAAATTGCTTTATGAATTAAACCTGAATTTGTACACACAAATCTCGAGAAAGGACCGGAATTAATGAACCAATTGCACGCTTTTCCAAAGGGTTTTTCACTCTGAAACTGATCAGCGTGAAACTGGTTTCATGCACAAATTTCCCCGTAGCCGCGTCACTCGGCAAAGTTGCTTCGCTTAGGATTCTAATCTGTTTGTTCGCGGCATTAAAGTGCCCTCTCTGTTGGTCTGTAACAAGCAATTATTGTCGACGAATACCTTAGTAACAGCATCATTCGCCAAGTAGGATCGCTTAAGTTTCTAATCTGCTTGTGGCTTACGTTGAAGTACACTTTCTGGTCATCCTGTAATAAATAATTTCTGTCAACGTACACTTTTGTTGCCGCGTCAGCAGCATACCGGGGGAAAGCTACGTCATTAATTTGCTTCTTCTTCGCGTAAAATTTCCCGTCAACCTCATCTATCTATAACGCATTTTGTTTGATGCTAAAAACGGCAGAAGCAAACTCATCGCTGAGATGAGTAATAGCAGGAGGCAAGTCGGTTTTAAGTTTCTGAATTTCCGTTTTCAGAGTACAGATCTGAGAATAATTTATCGTGTCTTCAGAATTTCTAGCTGCTCCTACTTTGGTTAAACGTTTATTTTGCATATCATGTAGCTTTCCGGTGTCAACACATACCCTAGTCCAGGCTGCCCTCTCGGACCGACCCCCACCACTTCGAGTTCAAACCGTGGCAGTCATGTTTTCTTTTAATTCAGATTATTGTACCTCTTACTCTCACAAACTGGGTCTTTAATGAATTGCTTCAAATCAATTTACTCGGTAGATTGATCCCACCTCCCCATTTTTATAATATTGAAAAAGGTATACAGATAAACGTCAAGATGTCTCAACCAACCTAGCAAACAAATCTTTCCAATCTATTGCAAAAAATACTTGCTGAAAGTTAAAGGTGATAAAGGAACAAAAAATTAACGATTAAAGTATAACTTGTCACCTTCCATACAGTTTAACGATTTAAAGGGCACGGGAACTCCCTTTTCGGATGTAAAATCTAAATTTAAAGTTGGATTTTGCCCAGCAAACCGGAAACTCAAAAATTATTAAAAAATCTTAAACGTTACATCTGCAAAAAACTAGAGATCGAGTGTGACGATCAGAAACCAGTTTCCTTGACCATCTTCAATTATCCTAATTCTATGCTCTCACAGCTTCTCCCTGTTACTCCTCTTGTAAAAAGGTAAGCGACTGCAATAAACCACTATGTCTTAGAACTTGGGTTTACGAAAATATACACAAAAAAGGTAAACTTAACAAAAACGTAATAGATAAACCGTGGTTTAACTTACCATCGGTGCTTTAAACTTGATGGAAGTTACCGGGAGAATTAATGCAGTATACGTTACCAATGATTCTCCCAGTAACGTGAAATTGTGGTCCACCGTTGAATATGGAGTGGTCCATCCAGACATCTCCAGCAACAAGTTTTCTGATGAAGACTTTATGAGTTTAGTATCTCTGTAAGCATTAAAAAAATGTGTAAATAAAAAACGTGATAGAAATTAAACAACTACGACTTTTTGTACCCAAGAAAGAACCGAAAAATCACTCATTCTTACCTTCAAATAACAGATGCTTAATTACAGGGTCCACAAATTGTGGAAAAATGAACTTATTGTTTAATTTCATCTGTAACAAATGCTGGTTGGATTATGTCAGATTATTTATTTACAGTAAAACTTTGTGTCAACCAAAGCACAAAGCATTGCAGTCTATATTTGCCAAAATTGAGGAAAAAATTAGATGGAATGTCGTATTTTTTCCTGGTTCTCAAATAGATTTATTTCCGCCCGAAGAACTGGACCCAAAATTTAGAAACCTTATTCTTCTTGACGACGGCATTTTACATAAACAAAAATATCAAAAGCTACTTTGTCCTAGGACTGCATTCGAACGCCGATGTGTTTTATTGCAGTCAGTCTTACACGAGAATTTCTAAACAAATGGTTAGAGACAATGCAAATTTAACAATTCTTTTTCCGGTGGATGAGTTAAATTTGAAACACGTTTACGAAAATCATGTTGGCCCTGACATGGAATTTTCAGAGTTTAAAATGTCGTGTCGAAATTGTTGGAAAAAGCCTTATGGATTTTTAGCAATTAACAAAACGTTAAAAGAGGGGTGATATAAACGTTCGTTTTTGCCTGTTAAACAAAAGAATGGAGACAAAACGAGAAATCGCAAAACTCAAAAGACGTTAACCCCTTGACCCCCAGCCTCTGACAAGTTTCCCTTCTCCCAGCTACCAGGTTATGCAGGCAATCCCTCCACATGATGCTTTAGCAGGTGTTGGCCTTTCCTACAAGACCTGGATTGACCTCCTTTTCTGCACAAGCTTTGGTATGAAATTGGGGCAGATGTGAAAATAAATATGTTGAAAAGTGTACATTGTGCAATTTGCTAACAGTTTACACATTTCATCACATATGGAAAGAAGTGGATAAATTTTTAATAAAGCAGTAATAATGAAATAATTTTAAGTTCGTGGCCAGAGAAATGGAACAGTATACCATTTTCCTTACAATTCATGGGATCACAGCAGTGTTGTGAAATTGTTTCTTTTTCACTGCTGTTCCGACCATCTAGGCTTAGTTGAACAAAAAACTATGGTTATCAACCTCCCCCCCCCCCAAAAAAAATAAAATAAACAGTAGGTACTCGTCTTCATTCGTATATGGAGCCTGGTAAAATAAAAAAAAACTAACAGTCTCCTGCTAATTTTTTTTAAATTTTTTATTATTATTTAAGTAACTAAAGTATAGGAACTTCTATGAAATGAAATGCCAGAAATTATGGAAGCTGGGAAAAAAGGGATGCACACTGCTTTGCTTGTATACTGTGCACCACCAAACTTACATGTGCAAACTGCAAACTTAGACCATAGTAATATGTAAACGTACTAAAGACTTTATAGTTTTTTCTATCGCAGCAGTGGTGATGTCATGGCATTTATACATTTGAGGTTTACTGCAGATGCCAACATCTAGGACCACTTTTCCCTTTCCCTCACAAAAAAAAAGCCTAGCCTTCCCTTTTTTTCTTTCATGTGCAGGCGGTAAAAAAAACAATTAGGCACATGTCACGATATTTTAGATTTTGTTATTATTGTTATTGTTTAGGTTAAAAATATCGACGCAAAAAAAATAGCATGAAATCAAGGAAGCTGTGAAAATAAAAGGGATGCTCACAGCTTGTGTACACCACCAAACTTACATTTGTAAAATGCAATTTTAGACCATGGTGATATGGACTTATTTTGAGTAGGCTAAAGCGAGATGCTTCGGTGACTGCAAGATATTCGCTGCAAAACAAATCATTTTATGGGATCGAAGCAGTGTTGACGCCATGGCATTAATAAATTTCTTGTTCACTGCAGATCACAACATCTAGACCTATTCAAATGGGGAAAAAGCTATGGCCACCTTCTAGCCACCAAATCAAGCCTACTCGTTTTCTTGTATGTATTTGCAGCCTGGAAGAATTAAAAAAAAACAAGTAGGCCTAGGAATATGTCATCATTTTTTAAAGATATTTTTATGATTGTAATTATTTAGGTTAGAATCCTCGATGAAATGAAATGGCACGGAATTGGGTCAACTGTGAAAATAAAAGGGGTGCAACACTACTTTGCGTCTGTACTGTGTGCACCACCAAACTTACATATGTAAAATGCAACTTTAGACCATGGTGATATTGATATATTGTGAGTAGGCTAAAGCCAGATACTACGATGACTGTGATATAGTCACTGCAAAACAAATCACTAAACAATTTTTCATTTTCATAACAATTTATGGAGATTACAGCAGTGGCGACGTCATAGCATTTATACATTTACTGTTCACTGCAGGTCCCAAAATCTAGGCCTAAAAAAATACCTGGTCAATATTCCTTTCCCCCCCCAAATAATTCAACTTGGTAGGCTACTCTGCTGTAAAACAAAGTCATTTTTTTGTGTGTTTTTATTGTTAGGGACCTACAATCATACAATGCAGAAGCAAAGGCCAAAACAAAACTAACTAGGCGTATGCATGCATTACAGAAAGGCTTGTCAATACAACACAAAAGTGCTAGACAATTTTTTTTAAATCTGGCACTTCATTGATATTATGTCGAGCTTTAGTATAAGTAGCCTAGGCCTATTTAATTTTTTGGCTTAGTCGTAAGTTGGCAATCGAATGTAATGGTATAAATGGTATTATGTCACCACCATTCGACCAACAAAGGGAAAAATACAGGTGTAGTAGGCTACTGTGCGTGTGCTGAGCATATTGTTTGTGTAACAGATTTTGGCCAACAAAATGTTTTGATAACCGTGTTGCAAGCTCACGCACACAAAATAATGAAAATTTTACTTACCTTTCCAGCAGTATACTTAGGCCAATTCCGCAATGAATGCTGATCTGAAGCTGTGATGCAAATTCTTGCAGCACTATTGCTGGAGCACAAGGCACACATAATTGAAGCACTGAAAAAAAAAACAAATTGCAGTTGCAATTTCTCGCATAAACACAGCAAACAATATAAAAGCACCGAAACACTAATTGTAGAACTGAAGCACAGGGAAAATTTCTGGCTAAATAATTGAAGTACTGAATCACATAAACACAGCAAGAAATATTGAAGCACTGAAACACTAATTATAGAAATGAAGCACAGGGAAAATTTCTGGCCGAATTTGAAGCACTGAATTACATAAACACAGCAAGCAATATTGAAGCACTGAAACAAATTGTAGAGCTGAAGCACTGATAACACACAATTGCAAGCAGTTTCGCAATTTACTGAAGCCTTAGCAGATTTTTTCATGGTTGTAGATGGAACTCGTCAAAGTGAGGTGGCCCACAAAGTCCAGGAAAGCCTTGACAGCCAGAACACATGAAACGTGTGTCTTTTCTGATACCCATTCGGATGCAGATCCGGCATGGCTTTTGTTTCCTTCGCTTACTACCTGTGCTAGGGAATCTGCACTAACTGATGCATTTCATTTGTTGGTTGTGAAGGTGCACCGTTTGCATTAGCCGACAGTTCACGATACCCAGCACTGTACTTTACAAGTAACTCCTCCACCACACTCAAAATGAATGGTTTTGTACGCACTTCCTTGTTCACAGCATTTGAGTACATCACCTTTGCATTTAGCATCATTCTCTTGCAAGATGAATGCCTAACTTTTTGAACCAAGAATAAGACTTGCGTGCAGGATTGTAAGGTGCAAGGTCTCGGTCAGTAGCGTCGACAGATCCCATTAGCATGTTATAGTTTTCAATATGTAAAGGCTTGAAAATAAACTGGCGATTACCACCACCTACATGACTACCTTTTCACACAAACCTGCATTATAAAATGACGTCAGTACATAAGCATCACTTTTATCTTTAAATCTAACCAATAGTTTGTCATCATCACGCAGGAAACAAGACTGGCCTTTCTCTAGTTTTTCTTCCACTAAATGCACTGGTACTCCACGATTTTTTCGAATTGTGCCCGTTATGTAAGTGTCAGTTGAAAGAAGGTAATCACACAAACGAGTTGAAAGGTACCAGTTATCAACAATAATATGTCGTCCTTGGTTCAGAAGTCGTTGAGCTAAGTACACAACGACACTTTCAGACACAGGTAGATTGGCAGATTCGGGAAACAAAGGAATGTCATACAGATCGTTTCCAACATATAGGGCAAAGTTCCATGTATAACCGCTTAGGTTTGGAGCACTGGGGCACAAACAGAAAAACTTTAGGCCAAAATGTGAACGCTTGTCTTTTATGAACTGGCGAAAATGCAGCCTACCCTTGAAAAGCATCAAACACTCATCAATTGCCACATCTAGGCCAGGATCAAGAAGTAGTTGGCTGACTTCACGTAATTTGGCGATGTATTGAACTAAATGGCTTAGTGGCTGGCCAGGTCTTGCTAAAGCAGGATCAGAAAATCTGAGGAACTTCAGGATGCTGCAGAAACGATTTCTACTCATGACACTTGCAGTGAAGCACCTCGGGCCAGAGCACAACAAACTATTTGCCCAATAATCAGCAATTTCGGGTAATTTTACTATACCCATTACAAACACTAATGAAAAAAAGTACATGTCAGGAACATGAACAGGTTTCCATTTCAAACCATGGCCCATGAATGTTACATCATCATCTTGTTCAAAGTAAATACTGGCTACCTTGTTCGTCCAAGAACACAGATCACTATCCACGTAGCCAAAACCCCTTCCAAACATTTACCTGGTGACGTCCACTAGTCAAAAATTACAGCAGGATGAAAGTCATAATCGTTTTCAAATTATTTTACTGCATTTAAACGCTTGTCCGTAAAAGGGATTGGTACGTATTGCCAGCCATCAATCATTCGGGCATCGCTGTCACCCCCCACCTGTTGAACATCAATTTCAGAATCGCTGGAATCTGAATCTTCGCCAGCAGGATCGAAATCTGGATCACTATCACTGCTGTTCCACTCCATTTTCGACACAGTAATAAAATATATTTCAAAAGTGGCTTTTTTACCTACTTTTTCGCTTGTAAACAAATGTAAACAAACACGAAGCAATGCAGTGCACTGTTAGGCCTAACCGAATAGAGCCACGCTGTGAAGCCGACAACAAACAGCTGCCTGAAATGGCGTGCAATTGGTAGTTGGGCTGCATTCGTGCTGTCTTTTTGTTAGCTTGCTTATCAATGGTTAATAATGAACATGTGACGATGACGTAGAAGGTTCAGGGACGCTTCATTCATTTACTACCAGGCTCATTCATAAGCGTTGCCCGCGCTTCCAGCTTTCCAAACTTTCCATTGCTTACCGAAGGAGAGACCACGTACGCATTGTACGTAGTGGTTGCTGGCAATTGAGGGAGAGCTACGTACGATGCGTACGTGCTGGGGGCCATGAGGTTAACTAAACAAAATTTAAATCGTCGTTTGGGAGAGAGAGAGTGCAAGAAGAATCACTACAAGAATTTTTTTACCTGTAGTAAGCACCCTGAAACCAAGGCTGGTCTGGGGTGCAACCATGCAAACTATGGTGATTAAAAACATTCTAGGCACACAAACTAAACCGATTAAAAATACTCTAGCCACGCAAACTATGCTGATTAAATTTTACCAAGAAAAAGAAAGTGACCAAGAATATAGTGACGGAGATGACTACGAAACACTGGCTCTCACCCTCCCCTGCTCCTAGTCAGAAAATATTACCTGCCTTTCTTGATTACAGCCTCGCCCAATATTCAAGTCATGCTGTAACTCCTACAATGCGAATTCCACCCCACTCCAAAACTGAATACGTCACTACGAGCACCAGTCCTAAACTCACCCCTACACATTCCACAGTGCAAGCTAGACACACTTCAACTCCACCTGAGCTTCCTAACATCACCACGCTAAGGTCTCTCGATAGGTTGTTACCAGGTCAGAATATTGGAGAAACTGCCAAATATTTCTTAGTAATATTTTTCGAAAATCTTAAAGATCTGACCCTGTATTCGGTTTACAGTATGATAAGAAAAAAGGTGAGTTGACTGACCTTCGGTAATAAAATGGTTAAAATCTTTGAAAATGACATAGTGGTCGAAAACCAACAGTACGTAGGAAGGCATGGTCTTTGGAGCTTGATCATTTTCAAAGATCTAAACGAAACTTCCATCTCGCCAGAAGTTAAAACAGCTTACATGGTTATGTTAAAAAGACTAATGCTATATATCATAACAACAACCCTAGTACTCATAAACCAAAATCTAATCGGAGTGTTAAGTACAGGTCTCTTATCGCTTCTATTTTTGGAGGAGCTCAAAAAACAAGGGACTAGCATGGTTAAAAAAGTGGATAGCAGAGTCGATTATAAATATTACGAAAATCCTAATGACCTGAGAAAGAGATTCAGGCTTTTGTATAAATCAACTCTGTCAGGGCACGACCAGCATTAAAAAAAGAGATGATTGAAATTTTATCAGAAATGCCCACCAAAAAACAGTGGCTTATCTAAATGTGGGGTTAGGTTGAATAAATCAAGAAACAGCCTATTCTGTTTTACCTCTCTGGTGAAATTCGAGCCAAAGCAATTGACTTTTGTAACCATTACTTTTAACATACCATTACAAACAGACGGTGTAACCTTATCTACGTTCACACTCCTATGAAAGTTGTGATATCCACCCAAAACCAAAACTGGTAGAAAAACCTGCCAAGTTTCCAAAAACGGTCGGCCTATGAAGGTAGTGATATCATTCCACCAAGGAAAGGCCGCCAAGGTTAATCGTATTAGCCAAGTTAATCGCACCGAATAATACTTTGGACGTTAAATGAAAACTTGAAGATTGCTACCGCTAGTAGCAATCTTCTAGTTTTCATTTAACTTTCGAACGATTAGTAAGTGCAATTATCTTGGCTAATACGATTAACCTTGGCGGCCTTTCCTTGGTGGAATGATATCACTACCTTCAAAGGCCGACCGTTTTTGGAAACTTGGCGGGTTTTTCTACCAGTTTTGGTTTTGGGTGGATTATGTTTAAACATGATCTACTCACAAGCACTAAATATTATTATTACCTTTGAAAATCCTAAAATTACAATAAAAAATAATAAAACAGATACTTACTGCTTGATAGCTCTCATTACTGCTTGCTCTCATTCTGTGAAATTCCTTAGTTAGCTTTCATGACCTCTAGATTGCTCATGTTTGTTAGTAAAAAAAACAAATTTTGTCTCCTGTCAAAGAATATCTAATATATCCGAGGTAGGGAGACACTTGTTAGAAATAAACCTAATTTTGGCTCTTGTCAAAGAATATCTAATATACCCGAGCTAGGGAGACCGAGTATTCTGCTGGAAATTCAGGAGAGTACTGATTTGAAACACAGAAAACCTCAGTTTAAATACCCATTTTGCTGACCTCATTCCCAAGGAAATCTAGTTTAAATTACACAATCCAAAATGGCCGCTAGGAAGTTCCCATACACCTCAGAGTTCATTTCCCGGACTCATTTTTCAAACGGGCCTGGGGGCTAGAATTTTACTGACCTAAACAATTCCTTTAAAAATTTGGTTTGTCACACTTATCGAGTAGTTGTCAAACTAATTTTGCCGGGTGAAGCATCAAGTTAGCAGAGCAGGTAAACATTTATTTTTACATAGAAAACTCTTTAAAGTATTTAGAATTATTACAAGGCTTAAAATCAGTTTTTAGGATAAAATTTTTCATTTCCGCAATTTAGTAATCACGCAGCACGTAATAGTTTTAAAAAATCTGCAGGGTGATATATATCCTATTTTGACGAAATTCTGACTTTTTTAAACAAAAGTTTTAAGTACAAATTTGTTTTATTATGTAGGCTAGAGTTTTGTTTACTTTAGTAGAAGTGAAAGTCCAATGCGAAGGTTAAGAAATATTCAAGGTTTTGTTTTGACCTAGATGCCTCATTAGGTGGGAAAGCTTAGGGTCGTTGGTCTGCAAAAACGATGGCTGAGTTTCCTTCCGTGTTAAAGTAGTTTTGATTTTTAAAACAGTATTACTGGCGGATTGTGATGAAACAATTGCCAAATGCACCAAAACCCCCGACTTGGTCATACATCTGGCAATTCTTTTTACTCAATATTAATCATCTAGAAGTTTAATTTCACACTAAATAACGGCAAAAATTGGAAAGTTAGTTACGTGGATTTTACCGTGATTTTGTAGTCCACCTTGCTACAACAGGTCTATCTCTCTAGGCCTACGTAAATATGAGTTAGTGTTTCCTGGCACGCCTCGGGGCTTTCGTTTAAGGTTGACGCTACATGCTAATGTAGTAGCAACAGAGTTTGGTCCTTGCCCGGGAAAGTTTAGTAAAATGAAAAACCTGAATTGTACAAACGATTGCATTTCGTGTGCTTTTGTCAGTTAGCTTAGATTACTTAGATTAAGTTAGGTTACGCGAGTGAATAGCATAATTTTGGAACATTAATTCCTTAAATTTTTAGTGATGTGCAAAATCGGGTTACCCTTCTTCGCCGATAGTTACAGGGCACACTGCACGCTCCCAGAAAAGAGAACTCAACCATAAGGCATTGATGATATGTCCCGTCTAAATTGACTTTAGATAAGAAAATCCACATTTCACCAAACTTTTTCCCAACCTTATTCTGTAGAATTTTGTGTCCCTCATAAACGCTTCGTCATACTCCCCCCCCCCCCCAAAAAAAAAATGCTATTTAGGAAAAAATTAACGCTA
>JAHWFP010120678.1:0-11092 GCA_023313725.1 Lithobius niger | reverse complement strand
AGCAGTCGATTTCCTCTTGAGCTCGTCACTAGTTCTTTGTTTTTTTTTTAACGCAACATTTCTGGGATGCAGCGTAGCACCACTCTAAAACTACATATACAGTTGTAAATACAAAAGTCTCCTCTCCTGTGCACCTCCATCACATCGGTGATTGATCTCATTGCATCGTCTTTGGAGTGGTTCTGTCTAAATAGTTGTCTGCATCATTATATTCGATATTCGCCTGCGCCGTCTCAGGGAACTCTTGCTGGGATTCAGTAGTATTCGTGTTCATCACAAACTGCGCTGAGTCTGACGAACACTTAGCACCAGAAACGACCACTTGTATTTCCACGGCATCAGACGGCTTGTCACAATCCACTTCCCGCCATAGGAGTCTTTGAGCTGACAAGTCATCTTCATGGATGCACCCTGGGAATGACATCTTCCTGAAATTGTGGCGCTAAATCCGACCTCAAACTGGCGTAGCTTGCACAGTATTCCCAGAGGTGACCCGAGTAAGTCAGATTCCTTGAGCAAGGCATCGTTTAGGCTGGCTCCCTCACTATTTGCAGCAGCTTCGCTGACAAGGCGTGTCTTCTCTGGCTTGTGCACGTTTGTTACGTCTAAGTGTGGTAGACACCATGTCGTGTCTTCTGTTCGCTGAGCTTCTTTGGGTTCCAACTTCCTATCATATCCTTTACTCACGTACTCGTCAATGTTCTAGCAATACTGCTTTGCAAACTCTGACCTACGTTCCATCTTCTGTTTGATGAAGCACAGTCTTCTCCCAGACAGCTTAGGATCGTTTTCACGCTGGAGCGGTCCTGTGTCCCATTTGTCGCCGACACGCTGAGTAGTGGTTTCCAACATCACCTCAGCTCTGGCGTCTTCCTTGGACTGACCGGGTTTCCTCAGGACTTGCACTCCGAAGGCCTTGGTGCCGAATGACACCTTCACCGACCTATCTGGCTCTTCATCATCTTCCCTGTGGCAAGTGTGGAGGTTCACTTCATTGTCTTGATTTCTGAATGACCCAACCCAGTTTGGTGCGCGACAACACTGGATCATTTTTCGGGCCTTCAACGACTTCCCTGGCGATAATCAAGTAGCAGTTGTCTTGACTGAATGCTTCTGACCTTCATCGCCGATGATTCCTAAAGACACTCTCCTGGAATTGGCCTCTCACTTGGTGGTGGCATTTGTCGACTGCATGGCGATCGGTTATTTCGGAACTGTTGCCCCCACAGCATTTGCTGTCGATTCGTCGACCAACATCACCGTATATGCTTCGTCAAAAAGTGCATATGTCAGTACTTCCCCTGTGGGCCGCATGCTGTCACTGGTGCAATTCTCAGTAACACTCTGTTCTGTAGCTTTGGCTGCCAGGTGTGACTCATCATCTACGCGGATTCTGTCTCAGAGTCATAAGTTTGCTCCTTTTTCACAGTATTCAGTAGTGGATGATGGAACTTCTCGCAACCGTGTTTGCCGCAGGCTGACTTCTCTGGGCACTTGTTGGTCCGATGGTTCGTCTTGAAACAAACGAAACAGACTTTCTGTTCCTTTGGACACTGCCACCAGGCCTTAACCTCTTCACACTTCAGCTTCCGGCAGCTGCGGTTTCGTGATTGGACTTGCGACCGAACAGGTACTCATCTTGTTCTTCAGTTTCAGTTTCTTCATCAGTTGTAGCCAGTAGTGTTTCCTTTTTTCTGTCTTTCCCCGGGTCAGAACACTTGTCAGTTGACTTCTTCGTAGACCCTTCCTTGGGCGCTGATCAGGCATGCGGCATCGGCAACCTCCTCCAACCAATCAGCAAGTATTTTTAAGTCGGCTTCGCCAGGCGTCTTCACGAGGTGTCTTGCCCAGTCCAACCTTAGATGCGTTAGAAGTTTGCCGGTGACTTCCTTTAATAATTGTGGATTACATAGGTAATTTTTGCACTGTGTCAGTGAAGACAACTAACATCTCAAATTGTTCCTCTTCGGGTGCAAGCATTTTGTGGACTTTGGCAATCATACAATCCACAATGTATTCCAGTCTACCGAACCGTCTTTCCAAAGTTCTGATGACACGTTCGACATTTTCAGGAACGACCATGAACGCCTGGAGAGCCTTTTTGGCGGCACCTTTCAACGCTTTCTGCAACTACGCCATGTTTTCAACGTAATTGAACCAACAACAGTCAGTGGTTCGAAATTATGCAATGAAATTAGGCCACTCCTCTGGTGTACCACTAAAGGACGGAAGCTCTTTCCCGTTGAATGCTATGCAATGAAGCTCTTCATTGCTTTACCTTGCGGATGCTGTGTCATAGATTTCAAGGCGTCGGTAATCGCACTGGCAAGTTGCTCCAAAGCACTCGTTGTTAGGCCTTATTCTCAAAGTCCTTAGGCGTCGACTGCTTAGCCTTGTCAGTGCCACGTAACCAATTGGACAGTTTCACAGAACTGTGGGTGCTTCCATGTTCGTCGTCAAGCGTACTACCATTTTTAGCTACATTGTCGTAGTCGTGTGTGCCCGCCTGGGAAAACACAGAAATGGCATAGTCATCTTCTTCATAGGGATAGACCGATATAAAAATCGGTATCGGTATTTACAGATATTATCGGTATTTTTTGTGTATCGGTATCGGTTGTGTATCGGTGTTTATTTACCGATATTTTAGCCGATACGACCAACTTCCGTGCATGCTGGCTACTCCACCTAGCTTGTGAGAAACCTTTCCTGTATAACATCACTTGTATCCCATGACATCATCTGCACAGCAGCTTAGTGAATTCAACGTGTGCATTGCCAGAATCAGGCCTATCTGCAGTGTACTCTGGGTTATTTTTTTTACAGTCGAAGATACATTTACGGATCTGCCACCACTGAGATAAAAAAATTAGAAATTTAATTTTCTTGCACACCAGTTTCATAATGATGAAGTATGCGTTTGACTTTCTGACCCATTGACTTTTTTTTTTAAATCGGTATCGGAATATCTGTATCGGTGTATCGGATCTGTATCGGATCGGCGTGTGAGGGGAAAATCGGTATCGGATCGGATCGGTATTTTTCTGTATCGGTCGATCCCTACTTCTTCAACGGAGATGATAGCATGCTGAAGTTCCAACTTTTTCTTGATTAACAGTTTTCGCGACTCAAGCTGTTTCGCCTCCCAACTGCAGTATTTCTACTTGTCTGCGTAGTTCTGCTTCAAGTTTCCGCTACAGAAGCACTCCGTGACAACGAGCCGATCTCGAGCTATGCACACTTCGTCCACTGGGAACATTGGCATTGCTTTTGATATGGTCGTTTTTCGTCGTCGGTGACAAACCGCCCCCCTGAACAAACACCATTACTATCGAAAGATGGCAGAACGGTGTCAGCATTGACATACCATTCACCTTAACTCTCTGGCACAACACCTTTGTTGGCCCTGTCGCTACGACGCACTTTGTTTTACCCAGATTGAAACATCTTCACAAACAATTGTCGTAACAGCAATGATTTCAACAAGACAATAGTTCGCACAGTTTTTACGATGTTTTACTGTAATTTCGACGGTGCCAAATTACATCTGGCTCTGAGGGACCATGTTGTTGGGGCAGGATCCACCACGGAAGTCGGGATCCGGTGAGAGCTTAGTTCAAACATAAAATTAACAATAACATTGGTTTCTTATCTTCAAGTTAGGTTTCTTCATTGACCATCTGATTTTGCAATAGATACCAGGAAACTTTTGGGCACAACCGCAAGTTTCCAGCTGTATGAAACTCGCGGCACTAACAAAATCGACAGGACGCGTGCAAACTAAGCGCGCATATTTTCCCAGCCGAGAACGCGGCTTCATAACACAAAGTTCCTATCTAAACAAACGATTGTTCATAACACACTGTTAATTTAATGGTGATAGCGTCACTGCGCCTGTTTCGACAACAGAGACAGGATCAAAACCACGATCTGCGCACTTCCTAAAACTAGTTGTATAACTCTTTCATTGTTGGACCATTGTTGCAGCAGAAGATTTATATCATTTGTATTCCTCTTTCGTCGTTTTCCATTGTTATAAGCGGTTGTCTGTTTCGTGAAGACAGTACAGTTTTAACAATGAACAGACTTCTTACGAAAGCCAGAGAAACAGGCGTTTTACTAAATATTTTCATTACGATTAACGGAGCTTAAAAGCCCGAAGCCATGCGCTCAATCACAAAGGCACAAAATACAAATCAACTGCAAACTACGCTACAGCCTGCCTGAAGCAATCCATAATAAACTACCTATCGAGACGATACATGCTAAATCTAGACAAACGCTAGAGTGTGTTGCCATCACATAATAAACACAGGACAAAGCTTGGGCCGAACCAGAACATTATACACATTTCTAATGTTCCATTTTTCTTTTGTCAAACAAAAATGCGTGGACAATGGACATACCGTACACATGTTAGACAAATCCGTACCAATTACAATAAAAAGGAAGCGACAAACGCCAACAAATTAACTGAAGAAAAAACGGCTTCGCCGTCAAAAAAAAAAAAAAAAAAACAGAGCTTGTATCCCCACACTCACAGCTGTGAAGGTAACCGAATAAAAACGGATTAGAGTTCACTCGAACGTAACGAACTATAATTTGAACACCCAATTCCAGGGAACAAGGATTGTGACCAGTGACGGCGTCAGGACTAAATTGTTTGGGGGGCCGACAGAGGGCATATCTGGAAACAGAGTGGGCCAAGGAGTTTTTTTTCAAGGCAACCATATTACGCACTTTTATTCCGTTTAATTCAACCTGAACGTAACCTAAGCTTCAATGCAGTACAATTTATTTGTAAAATAAGCCCCATAAGTAAAATAAAATAAAATAAATAAAATCTCTGTTTATTCACTTGGTTTCAAGTTTCGCCTGCAAGTGTTTACTATTATTTTATTTTCTGGTAGTGACCTGAGTGTTTGGATTGGGGGGGGGGGGGCACCCACCCCTGGCACCGTTATTGATTGTGACATGCCAGCCACCATGCACGTTTTCATGTACATCACTAATCAAACAAACAAAACGGTTGGATATTTAAAAAAAAAGACACAAAAAATATACAGTATATACACGCACATGAAACAGAACGAAAACCTAAACTCACAAACACGCACAAAACAGACGCCATTAACAGCAAAACGCCGACAAAATTGAATGATAAATGAACAATAATTACGCACAAGAACTAGAACTAAAACAGAAACCATCTAACACAGGCAAAAAAAATATGATGAGTCTGCTGGTTTCACAAATTATAAATGCACACAAAATACACATATAGCCTCTCATACGAAACACGCTTAAAATATAAAACAACAAACACACAGAGAATATAAAACAACCTCGTATAATGCACATTTTAAGAGCACACAAACATACACACGCACACAAACATTTAAACATTTCAAACACAAACTGTGTGCACTTTCTAACATAACCACGGTCTAAAAACGGTCCTTGTTCACTGGAAATTGAGTTGAATTAAAGTTCTTTGCATTCGAGTGAACTCTAATAAGTTTGTATTCATGTACCTTCATATCTGTGAGTATGGGGATGCGAGCTCTAATGCTTTTTTTTCTAAAAGGCGAAGCCGTTTTTTGCTCAGTTAATTTGTTGGCTTTTTGTTGTTTGTCTATGGAAATGATATAAGCAGCAGACAAAGAAATAGTTCGAATCGGAGCAACAATGTGCACACGTTCTACCAACAATGAAGTCGGAGTACAAGTTAGTTATAGACACCGCTTTTCTGCAACAATGAAGTAAGACTGCCGTAAGACTGAAGTAAGACAAAATGCGGCAGTCTTACCTCATTGTTGCACAAAACCGGCGTGTAACCAGTATGAAATTGAAATTGAAATTTGTTTATTATGAGCCATAGCCCAAGACCAAGCGCCCAATCACAAACCAAGCTACACCACACAATACTGATACACCACAAGCTACTGTATACTAATAACCACGAACTATCTTACGGCAGTCTTACTTCATTGTTGCAGAAAAGCGGCGTCTATAACTAACTTGTACTCCGACTCCATTGTTGATAGAACGTGTGCACATTGTTGCTCCGATTCGAACTATTTCTTTGTCTGCTGCTTATATCATTTCCGTAGACAAACAACAAAAAGCCAACAAATTAACTGAGAAAAGAACGGCTTCGCCTTTTAGAAAAAAAGCATTAGAGCTCGCATCCCCATACTCACACTCTGTACCTCTTATTACCCACAAAACACTACCCTACGCAACAATATGAAGACACACAGCTGCAACAATGAAACCGTTGTCTTACCACTAGTAAGAACCACGGCTAGGAGATTTCTTACTTACATAAATAAGAAAACGAAGGCGTGGGTTTCTTACTTACGTAAATAAGAAAACGAAGGCGTGGGTTTCTTACGTAAATAAGAAAACGAAGGCGTGGGTTTCTTACTTGCGTAAAAAAGAAAACGAAGGCGTGGGTTTCTTACTTACGTAAGTAAGAAAACGGAGGTCTTTGGTTTTTACTTTTTAGCAAAAATACAATTGCTGTCCATGTTTACGTATTACAGATCGTTTCTGAAGTATTATTCAAATATTTCCCAGTTTAAATTAACAACTATTAATTTTTAAAATAAGAAAAAAGAATTCTAGACATAGTAAACGAAGGCGTGGGTGTCTTATTTACGGAAGTAAGAAAACGAGGGACTTTTGGTTTTTACTTATGTAAGGAAATCTACTACCGCTATCAATGCTACGTATCAGTGTTTACATATTAATGTTTCCAAAATATCTAGACACACGCTAGTGTGTCGCACCAAGTTACCCAAGTAACAATTTTTCTTTGCCCAATATTGGCCTTTTATTTGTAATATTGTTTAGAATGTTGGACACATATTGATTACATCATAGGGACTATATTGGGGTGGCTACATTTTTCATTGGCTTACATTGGGTATAGGTATTGGGCTGCAATATAGGCATATGCTAACTGTTTTTATTGGTCCAATATTTCTTGGATTGTAGGCGAAATATTGGTTACAACAATGGACCTATATTGGGTCGCTACATTTTTCATTGGCTTACAATATAGGCATGAGAAGATTGCACCATCATTGGATTATTGTTGTAAACTATGAAGGCTAAACATTGCCTTACAGCATAGCTCAAATATTGGGATACAATATAGGCATATCCCCGCTGGTTTTATTAACCCAATATTTGCTAGATTTGCTTCATCGAAACAAATCAGTGAGAATATTGGCCCAATCTCACAGCGCCAATAAGCAGTATTTTAATCAATATGGCGATCAAGTAGCCAAAATTAACATGCAATCCGAACACCAACTTACAAAACTGGCTGAACTTTAGCAACCACTATGAAGTTGTCAACCAAATGCATGTTTATTATTACATTCTTCCTGTATTCGGAGTGCTGGTCTGATAATTAACAGATCAGGCATATCCATCTACCCATCGAACCGCTACCTGTTAACAGTTATGGGTTTGGGATTTCTACCTAATCATTTCAGCCAAATTACGCAAAGTGTGCGAACATTTTAAACATTTAATTGGCAGTAATGGTTTCAAATTTTAAGAACCCGTTTTTACCCTATAAACATGTGTAGGTTATTTAGGAAGTGAAATTACAACACGTTTACTGCAACATAATCCAGCATTACAGAAATAATTTTTGTTGGCCAATATTATTGAGCCAGTCTTAGTTTTGTATCGGCAGACTTGAGTTTTGATTCCATCATGGGCCAGTTACGGCTGAATAATGCAACTTTTTTACTGTTTTGGTCTGGACTAGATATTATTTGCAAATATCCGTGCAGTACCGTCCGCATGTTGGCAACACAGGTGGCGTGATATGTAATCCATTCATTGGCTGTTACATTGGCCGAATATTGGATTTGAATCGGTAAACTTGAATAATGTTTCCATCATGGTGCCTATGTTGGCCAAATGCCCATATAATGTACATTTACTGGTTATACTGGACCAATAGTATTTTTGAATTGGTAAAATAATACATTATTTCCAATATGGGACTTAAATTGAACAAATGTTGGCTTATTACTGCTGTATAATTTGTGTTGACACCCACATTCGTCCAATATTGGTACATAATTGCTTATCTGCAGAAAGTTAAGCATCATTAAGCCAACTTACGTGTATCCTATACATATTTACATAAATCAATAGTTTTAATATTGACTTTCATTGTGTCACCAATACTGGTACATAATTGTGTACCTGTGGAAATTTAAGCATTACTAAGCTAACCCAGTCCATAATGTGTTATTTCTGATCATGGAATCCTATATTTTTTCAATAAAAGTGTGATATTGAGTAAATCAGTAGTTTTAATAATATTAGATTTCATTGTAACACCAATACTGGTCATTATGTGTCATTTTCGATCACGGAATCCTACGTTTTTCCAATAAAGGGGCGATATTGTGTAAATCGATAGTTTTAATATTGGCTTTTGATGCCTCACCAATATTGGTACATAATTGCATACCTGGGGAAATATATGCATCATTGAGCCCACATAAGGCCATTATGTGTTATTTCCGATCACGGAATCCTACACTTTTCCAATAATGTGGTGATATTGGTTAAATCGATAGTTTTAATATGGGATTTCATTGTGTCACCAATACTGGGACATAATTGTGTACTTGTGGATATTTAAGCATCACCAAGTCAACATAAAGCCTTTATGTGTTATTTCCGATCATAGAATCCCATATTTCTCCAATAAAGGGGCGATATTGGGTAAATCAATAGTTTTAACCCTTTAAGGACGGGTGCACCCAAATGCGCCCGCTGTATAATCATTGTTTACAGCTCTTGTTCAAGTCATATCGAAAACTTCCAGCCAATTACAGTAAAATTAAAACTGGGATATGAAAGCCAGATCATTAAGGATAAAAATGACACAGGTTTCATTCCCTTACCTCAACTGGGTGAGAAGCTGCGATTTTTTTTCTACAAGTCAGTTACAAGTTCTTAGCGAGCACGCAGTCCTTAAAGGGTTAATATTGGCTTTTCCTGCGTCGCCAATATTCGTACGCAATTGCGTACCTGCTAGAGTTTAAGCATCATTGAGTCAACATAAGGCCATTAAGTGTTATTTCCGATTACAAATCCCATATTTCTACAATAATGGGGCAATATTCAGTAAATTGATGTCTTTTGCTGCGTCGCCAATATTGGTACATAATTGCATACCTGCAGGAATACTTGCATCATTGAGTCAACATAAGGCCATTATCTGTTATTTCTGATCACAAATGCCATATTTCTACAATAAAGGGGGGATATTGGGTAGACTACACTTTTAATATAGGCTTTAGCTGCATTGCCAATATTGATACATAATTGCCTACCTGCAGAAATTTAAGCATCATTGTGCCGGCCTAATGCCATTATGTATTTTTTCCGAACACAGAATCCAATATTTCACCAATAAAGAGGGGATATTGGGTAAATCGATAGTTTTAATATTGGCTTTTACTGCGTCACTAATATTGGTACATAATTACATATCTGCGAAGCATCATTAAGCCGGCATAAGACTATTATGTGTTATTATTATGACAGAATCCTATATTTTTCCAATAAAGGGGTGATATTGGGTAAATCGATAGTTTTAATATCTTGTCATTCATCTTCATTATATATCTGGTGACATATGGCTTTTAGCCATTGCACCTCTACAACTGCAGACGACATTCCAACAAATTCAGCTTCCAATGCTACACATTCCTGTTTTTGTGCTCTCCAGGTAACTGGGATGCCCGACAGGTATCCTATATATCCTGACCACGACTTTCTGTCGTCAATACAAGATGCCCAGGAACTGTCTGTGAAGAAACGTAGTGTTGGCGATTCCATGGTGGGTTCACACTGTATGCAAAGCATCCGTGTCATACGGGCATACGATAAGACTCGTTTTAATAGCTTCCAATGATCCAGGCTTGGACAAGAATTAAACTGTGAAAGGGCAATCACCGAGTATAGGATATCAGGTCTTGTGCGTAAGGCTAGGAACATAAGTGCTCCTACTAGGGATCTGTATTTGGATGCGTCAACCACCCCTATCTCCCGATTTCTCCTCGAGGTAAGAACGACCCCTGCTTCCATTGGAACTTGCATGCTTCTTGCATCTTCTACATTGAAATGTCGCATTAATCCATCGATGTAGGTACGTTGGTGAATCGTCCACCGATCATCTTTCTTTTCAAACTCTGCGCCAAGGAACCTCTTCATCTCACCGAGATTTGTGACTTCATATTTTTTGGTGAGGAGTTTGATGATTTCCTGTAATGTCTTTTTATCTCGTGCGAATATTGCTAGGTCGACTACGTAGACCAGTACCACCGCTCTTCTTTGAAACATGTATATACAATTGGTTGTTTTCAATTTGGTAAAACCAAGGTCTTCGAAAGTCGAGTCCAATTCTTGAAACCATCTCCTACCAGACTGATGTAGACCATAAAGAGCTTTATGTAGTTTCCAGGTGATGTTTCCCGGGCTACCATAACCTGGGGCTGGACGTAAATAGGTTTCCTCTTCTAGGGTGCCTTACAAATAAGCACATTTAACATCTAGATGACAATTCAACCACCCAAAACACACAACTAGCAACACAAAAAAGAACCTTACTAATGTAAAGGCAATGACAGGAGAATACGTGTCGAAATAACCATGTTCTTTTTTCTGTGTATTGCCCTGTGCCACTAACCTGGCACGATATCTAGCTGTTTTTTCCTGTGAGTCTTGTTTTAAAGCGTGATCCAATGCTCTTCTTATCCGCTGGTTTTGGTACTGCAGTATAAACCTTTCTTCTCATTAAGGTTTCCATTTCCTCATCCATAGCTGTTTTCCACTCTTTTGCTTGTGGTGACTGAATTGCTTCGTCATAGTTCTTTGGTATGTGCATTTCTGCACAAAACGCTTCTGGGTGTAATTCCGGATCAGACAGGCTTCTATAGCACTCTTCATCACTGTCTGCATGTGATTGACAATTTGATCTTGATACTGATGAATCATCGTCTGCAGTATCCTCCACCTGAACTGCCATTCCTTCCAAGTCTTCCGC
>JAHWFP010120655.1:0-25996 GCA_023313725.1 Lithobius niger | reverse complement strand
TTCCATAGGAGAAAAAAAGCGAAAAATGGCATGCACTATTTTTCCATCCCTCGAATCAGTATCACGGTACTCGAATGTTTTTTTTGCGGGTTTTTGGTAAAATGGTTTTTCTTCGTCGTTGGCTAAGCAAGCTCTGATCCATTTGATCCCTACTGGTGGTTGGTTTCTGATACCAGTAGGGCTTCAGTCGAGACTCGATCGTCGACAATCTTCGTCTCGAATGAATTCCTTTCCCCTTCTGGGATTAGTGGAGCCGAGACCGAGACTGACATTGCCGAGACCGAGAATTCGTCATGATTAATTGGCAAAGGTTGAACATCCTGTGCACAGGTCCTGCGTACCGAAATCATACGTCAGCCATCATTTTATCGTCTTCAACACAATTACCAAAAACCTTAGTGTTGCAAGGGAATTAGGGTTTAACATAACGCTTGATTTCCTCCGTACGGTTATTCCAGTGCTTATTAAGCACTAGGCGAAGCCCGTGCTACGCCAAGGGTGGTGTTGGATTCGCCGTTTGCAACATTGGTGCTGTTTGGTCTCTCGTGCTGTACGTCCATGCTCCTCCAAATTAGGCTTCTGTAATCACATGTTTGCGCATGTTTGCGCAATGGCTCGTTCTTGTGTGTCTGGGCCGCGTAGTAAGCCATAATCTGGGAGTTGAAGTGGAGTGTCACGTCGTGTGGCGTGGTCATGGTGGCGTGTAATGATATGTTGACCCATTTGCTGCAATCAAAGTGGCAGATAGACGGTACGCTGCAACAACTGTTGATTTATATTTTGAAACATTTCAACTAGGCTCACGAAGGCCGCATTTCAGAACTAAATTTAGTTATTCCGTAAGCATTATTGGCTCTGCTTCTGCCTACTGAACACGAAGGATGCCAGTCTTACTTACGGCTGAACGAAAGCTGATTTTCGTTGTTGCCCTGCGCTCACTCAACAATAATAATAATAATATAACAGCTTTATTACCAAAAATAAATGGTAAAGGGAAACTGGAAGGGATAAAACATTACCCTCTAACACCAGCCCCTACTAATTTTAAACAAGATTTACAATTTCTAGCCCCATTGGGGTGCGTCGTCGAAATGTTAGTGATTACAAATTAAAGTACAGATATAAAACCAAATAAGATCAAAAACACTTTAAAAACATGGAAAGATCTACATTTTTGAGACCCCGTTTGAACTGATGAAGACTACGCGACATCACCAACTCGGATGCCAAGGAGTTCCATGGCTGTACTACACGGTTTGAGAAGAAGAACTTTGTACAGTCTTTTTTTATTTTTGCGACTGCTAGTTTAAATCCACCCAAAACCAAAAATGGTAGAAAAACCCGCCAAGTTTCCAAAAACGGTCGGCCTTTGAAGGTAGTGATATCATTCCACCAGGGAAAGGCCGCCAAGGTTAATCCTATTAGCCAAGTTAATAGCACACACTAATAGTTCGAAAGTTAAATGAAAACTAGAAGATTGCTACTAGCGGTAGCAATCTTAAAGTTTTCATTTAACGTCCAAAGTTTAATTAGTGCGATTAACTTGGCTAATAGGATTAACCTTGGCGGCCTTTCCCTGGTGGAATGATATCACTACCTTCAAAGGCCGACCGTTTTTGGAAACTTGGCGGGTTTTTCTACCATTTTTGGTTTTGGGGTGGATATCACAACTTTCATAGGACTGTGAACGTACATAAGGTTACACCGTCTGTTTAGGATGCTTCAATCTCACTTTTGCACACACTGACTAACAATCGCTGATTTCGTTCGCTTCGCTCACTCAATCAGCGCATCCCCTTCAGTTGTTTTGTTTATCCCTGCAACTTCCCCTTAATTTTTCAAGACTTCGTTCACATTTAGTCATGCAGAAACCCCCGAAGGTCGCTGTTACTAAAACAGCAGAACGCGAAGCCTTTTTTTGGGGGTTATTAACAAAAAAACCCATTAGCTCGTGTATGCTCGTATTGTTGCGTAACCATCATCTAACGTGCATCCCTTTATTCTTACGCAATCCACGGCAACGTTAATGTTTCTTTATTTTGTCCTTCGTTACAGTTCAGTTTTTAGTTCGTCCAGGCTTTTACAATAAATCTAAGGACCAGTCTTGATTGTTCAAGCCATTGTTGCTTAATATCTTTGGTTGCAACTTGGAAAAGAAACGAAATTTAAATTCGCCGGTGGCAAATTTCAAAACCCTCCCACGCATTTGTCCTGACCCCTACAACCCCCAAACCAACAAAAGGACTATCCTCAGATCACCATGCATCCGTGTGCAAAAATTCAGGTACGTAGGCCTGCGCAATTTTGCGGTAGCCATGAGCAAAAAGTCTATGGGATTTAACATGGGAAAAATCTTATTAGCTAGCTAACCAGCTAGCTAGCTAGCTAGACAGTAACATAAAAACAACGTTATTGACGCATCTTTTTCTCTATGATTGGTGGACACTCATCCTTTAAATTTTAGTTTTTCTTAATCTCTGACCCTTCCCCTTACATTTTCCACAATTTGAAACATTTCTGTCGCATTGGGATTTATCCTCAACATGCCAAAATATGCTTTCAGTTGCTTACAGTTAACAGACACATGTCTGCTAGTGAGCCGCCTTTTTATCATTAACAATCAATTTTTAACAATCGGATGTCTACAATGGGATGATCTACTGTTACTTGGCGGCGACACACTAGCGTGTGTCTAGATGGGTGTCCTCTGGTATATGCATTACCTCGGACACTGAAAAATTTGTTTGGGTCTGCATCAACTAGTCCGTGTAGAATGGAGAAAGTAATGCATAGATCAGCTTGTAATCGTCGCAGTTCCAAAGAAGCTAACCCCAAACGTTTTAACCACTGTTTGTATGGAACATTATAGAAACCAGTTAGAAATTTAGTAAACGTTCTTTGGACTGACTCAATTACTTTAATATCTTTCACTAAGTGTGGAGACCAGACCTGACTGGCATATTCGACAATTGGCCGAACGTAAACATTAAATGCCCTTACCAAGGTATCGATATCTCCAGACACAAAACAGCGTCTAATCATATGACCAATCCGCTTAGCCCTAAAGGCAAACTGACAGCAATGTTTTGAAAACTTGAGATCAGATGTTAGGTAAATACCAAGATCCTTTATCTCGTGTGCGGACTCCAGCAACAGATTATCAAGAGTATACGAAGAGGTTCTATGCATGTTTCCTAATGGGAAAGTAAGACATTTTTTTTAGCGTTTATAGGGAGTTGCCACTGTGATGACCAACTGCATATAGACAATTTAGGGCTAATTGAAGAGAGCAATAATCTTCAGAGGTTTTTACGTTGTTATAAAGCTTTACGTCGTCTGCAAATTTTGGCATTCTGACTGTACCACTTTCAACCTGTAAATCGGAGACAAATAGGACAAATAATAGCGGACTTAAAACTGAGCCTTGTGGAACACCGCTGGTGACTGGTGTAATATCAGAGACTGAGTCACTAATATATACTGCTTGAGATCTAAGACTCAAAAAATCTTTAATCGAGTGATAAACTCTCCCATCAATACCTAAGTTACTTAGTTTTTGAAGTAGTTTTGAATGTACGACCGAGTCGAACGCCTTTGCAAAATCAATACAGCGAATCCGATTACTTTCACCATGACCTAACTTGTACGTGTTATTTTTTGTCCACGATTTAAGTTCACTGTTGTTCAATAAACGAAATTACCACCTTCGATTAATAATTATGTGAATTTTATTTCTAATTTTTTTCTGAAAATTTGTTTGCTAATTTTCCCATTTCAGCTCAACTGTTATCAGCAAATTGAGTATTAGTTTGGTTTAAAACCATCTGATCCTGAGATCTTAAAGCACACTAGAGCTCCGTCCATCACGTTTAGATTATTGGCTTTCATTGGCGTCTACTACTCGGCGTCAACTGTTCAGTTCAACCCTCCCGCTACAGCCGAGCCATTGTCTTCTTTTTAAATTTTTTAAAACTGTTAAACTTTATAATTTTAATTTTAAATTTTAACTTTGGATGGCAGTTAGCGACCACCAGGTCCTTGCCATTCCGGTTGCGTTTGCAACAAACTATTTTATTTATTTATTTAAGTTCAAGTCATTATGTGCATGTCAGTGTTTGAGCGAAGGCTAGCCACTGCTGCTCTTGCCACAGACATTAAACTGGCGGTTTCTCGTATTGAATATTGAATACTAACACGACAGAAAGCTTTGGAAATTGTGTATATCGATGGGGTTTACCGAGTAGACAACAGAAAACTCACTGGCCATGCAATTTATTTTTTTTTACAATTTAAGCATTTTTTAAAACTATATTTTACCTATGTGCAAGCTTTTAAATTGTTTTATCTTGTTTTAGTTTTTACTTTGCCACCTTCGCATACTATTTTTATCAAATATTTTTACACGCATCTTAAATGCTGCCCCCTCTTTAAGCTGGCAGTCAGTGATCCCCGCGATCCTTGTCAGACCTGTTGATCCAGCAACAAACATTATTATTATTATTAGAAAGTCTCGTTTCAGAGCTATGAACAAAGGTTTCCAATACGATAAAGATTAATAAACAAAAACGGAACGTTAAATGTTTAGAGTAAGGATCTAAAAGTCAAAACCTAGAAGGAACACGGACAAGCTTTGACAGTTAGGGTCTAGGTGTAAAATTTTGTCAGTAAGAGGCTGGAAAGCATTAGACCCTTACTACCCGGTGGTTAGATTAGTTCTAGTCTCTTCGGACTGAACGTGTGTATGAACGGTTGTAGCAGGTTTTCTTTGTTCTTAGAATATTGTTTTGGAACTTTAATAACACAATTTTCTTGTGAAGTTTGGCATTTTGTCTTTTGATGCTTTAGAATTTTTATTATATTTCGTAGATTTATGGTAGAGGATTACCATAATGCTGTTTGCTACGAATATGCTGGCATGTTACTAAATTGAAAAATAATTTTCAACGTAAAGCAAAGCAGGAAACGTATAACCATACTACCACTTGATCATCACATGGGTCATTGTAGGATGATTTCCAGTTTTTCGTGAAAATGTATTTATTGCTGACCACCGGGTAGTAAGGGTCTTATTGTTTCCAGCCTCTTACTGACAAAATTTTACACCTAGACCCTAACTGTCAAAGCTTGTCCGTGTTCCTTCTAGGTTTTGACTTTTAGATCCTTACTCTAAACATTTAACGTTCCGTTTTTGTTTATTAATTCGTGTTACTTTTAGAATTGCAGCTAAACTGTAAAACAGTGCAGTTGGCGGTCACAGCTGATAGTTTAACACAAGAGACCCTAGGCTGACCCTCACTAATCTAGCTATCGCCAATGTTAACAATAGAAACAAATCCTTTAATCTTCAGTCTATGTCTCGCAGCTGATGTTTGCTAATTGGTATTGTTGCATAATAACAATGTTTAAAACAATGTAAAACAATCAATCTGGTGGTTTAGAGCTCCGTAACCCCTGAACCACTTGACCAATTAGAAAAGGCCTTATGAAAAGGGCACATCTACAGAGCAATACCTGTAAAGTGAGCTAAGAACCAGCTTTATAGGACAAATGGTTTGACCTGTAGAGAGGACAGACGAAAGTATCCCCAGAACAACAACAACAACAACAACAAGCTGAACAAGAAGTTGTCTATTTGGCCCTTGTCTGCATCTCGGGTTTGGCTGGACCGAATTTCACAATTTTTGGACTGCAGACAGGCCTTTACTAGTCAAGGCTAGATTCCAAATTTGGTTTAAATATGTTTACTTTTGACGGAGTTATAAGCTCTCAAAGTTGAGAGTTTAACACAGAGGTCCTAGGTCGACCCTTACTAACACTGGCTATCGCCAGTGTTAATATCTCAATATCGCTGATTTCACGTTACCACTTATCCCCGCTACCTAATTCCACTCAGATAAGATAATTTCTGCAACCGATATGCTTGAAATTTGACATTCAGTTCACGTTTGACTCCAACAGGTGCCTTTTTTATGGTTGACATTGGGGAAGGATTTGTGCCATCATTTGTAACGCTATTTTACTGAACACGCTACGCTACCTGCGATCAAAACAATCACAGATCAAAGTAATAATTCAGCCTCACATTACACAAAATTGTCAGCAACATTGTTGAACCCCAAACTATATTGCCTACCGTGCTCACTCCCCTTTATAAGTTCCCGGTTACACATCAGAATTTACATCACGGAACAAAAATTGGCGGGAATTAGGCAGGAAATGACGTTTCTGTGACGACCAAATGGGACATTTAAATGCATCCCGAAATAACCCTGCTTCACGTTCTTCATGTCAAACTTCTACAAATTGGATATTGTCGCAAACTTGGCCACAAACCAAACCGTCCTTCCGTCCATCAATCCCCCGTGTCGTTGTCGGTAGAATTCTTTCCCTTTTACCTCCCCCTATCTCCCTCTCTGTCGACTGGCCGTAAAGTTACCGCGGCCGCCCGCTAGGGAAGGGTGAAAACAATATCGGCGGCGAAGACTAAGAGGCGATTTGGTGCACCCTGGCACAAACGACACACGATCGCCTTTAGTTTCAATTTTACGAGGCTTAATTTTCCTCTCCTTGCCTGAGCAGCTCTTGAAATTAACTGCCGTCGGCGTCGAGAAAAGAAGGTACTTGTACGAAAGAAGGCAATGGAGGAAGGTAGGGGCCAAGTAGACGTGGGGGTCTCTCTCTCGGAGAGAAGAGAGAGACGGACCAGCGTCTTGATCGTCAGATGTCGGGCGAGTCTGCCCGTCCGTCTAAACGGCTCCCATCTGGTCCATCGGAGAAACGACGGTGAGGAATGGATGAGGTTTGCTGTGATAAAGGAAACTTGCAGCGTGTTGCTTGAACAAAAAAAAAAAGTATCATCACCACACTCTGGTTCTCTAGTGAAATTTTCCAGACAAACGATACGCCCACATATTACGTAAGAACCAAACCAAAGAAGTGGAAGTACATTACGTAGGATACAAACAAGTGGAAGTACCAAATGTATCCTAAGTCCATTACGTAGGGTACAAACCAAACAAGTGGAAGTAGAAATGTGAAATGGACCACTAAGGGTATATGCAATATTATAAAATGATGTTATAGTGGGAGGGGAGGACACTTTCTCAAATTAAGCATAGTCCACCTGTGCAACAGTATGAAAAACACCTCCTCATGTCCGTAAATAGCTTCATCCTAAGCTGTGCGGTGCAGCCCGGACCACTGCACTGTGACTGAGGTTGATGCTAATGACCTAGCTGTCGATGCGTCATTAAGTCTCAAATCCTCCTTCCCCCCCCCCCCTCCCTTTTTCTATACCAAGGTTTATATCCATGGTCTTGCAGCACCCATGCGGCGAAATGCTGGTCGTTACCCAGCAATTTACGCCACGAGCAGACCTCTATTTTTTTCCAATGGAAGTGCCTACTGCATTGTAAAGCTGGAGCCTCTCGCACTTTACGTCGGCCAATCATAGGTCGACAACCCCAACGATCACTGTTAGATTCGAGATGGCCACGCCCTAAAACCTACCAAGGAAAAAGGCTCCAAAACAAAGCAGCACACATATTATTTTCACACATATTAATTTCACACATCACTGCCGGCCCCCCCCTCCCCCAATAAAAAGAAAAATGTAGACGATACGGAAATATACGAAGCAAAATTTAGTACACAGGACAGACGCCATCGTCCTAGAGAACTCATATTCATAATGAACATGGCTGATATACCCTTCCTAAACAATTGACCTAATGATAATCACAGGTCAAGGCACTGTGGTGCTTTCCGACCGGACCTCAGCTACCCCCTGCCATCAAGAAGTTTTAGGTGGAGACCCCCCGAAAAGTATAGGAGGTCCAGCTCTCCTATAATCATGGAAAGTCAGTATATCTGGCACGAATTTCCGATGAATGGTGGGCATTGTAATGTTGGGGGGGGAGCGACAACACTTCTTCGCTGACGTACACGTCGGACTTGTGACGACGACAAAAGGTTGGCAAATCTTCAAACTTCCGTAACGTGTTACATTTGGTAATGGTGCATCCTGCCTGTGCGTAATTCCACACATGCGCAAGGTGCGCCACAGAGTGCCTGGACGACATCCAGTGGCACAGGACGACTTCTCACTCTAGCGCTAGATTCAATCTGATCATTTATCGCCAAACCCAATCCGTATTTATACCCTCGGGTTTTTCCGGGTTGGGTGGTTATACTCAGTGGGTCATGAGTCAGCCACAGGTTTCCCTGTGGTCTGGAAACCTGAGGCTAACTCATGACCCTCTGCATATGACCACCCAACCCGGAAATACTGGAGGGTATAAATACGGATTGGGTTTGGCGATAAATGATCAGATTGAATCCAGCGCTAGAGTGAGAAGTCATCCTCCCACGCTCGAGCCCCAACACGGACGAAGCCCCGGCCTCCCGCTGTGTCTAAGCCAGCAGATAGACATACACTATCGCATTTTACCCCCCCCCCCCCTAGACTACGTCCAAGGACAGAGCGAGGACTGTGAATAGTTGATGCTAAGCTTGTTTTAGTATATTTAGTCTATCCTTACAAAGCAGTGTTACCTCTATGTCGTCTCCAGACTAATCCAATGTTACGTGTTTTCACATTATATCGAAGATTGCCTTGACAGCTAATTTTATATATTATTTGTTCCCGGCTCGGAAATTTCTCTCACATATGCAGGTTGGTTAGTTTTGAAAGAACGCTCCTACGCAACGTATGCAGCAGCTCATTTTGTTGTTTCTCTTTAACTCTTTCTTGTGTATTAGGTAGCAAAAGGCTCAGCTTTGTGCATATATTTCTACCGAGGTCTAATTAACATGGAGGAATGCCCATAATGCCCTTCTCATGTGCCACAGGTCACGGGTTTGAGTCTGGCCTCAGCTACCCTTGCCATTTTCGAGAAGAGAAGGGCACTGTGATGTCTCATGCCCATGTCGATTGTGGCATGTAAAAGATCCTAGGAATTTACGATGGGATTCACCTAGCTAAATAGTTCTTCTCTCCTTCTGGTTTTGTGGCTAAGGCTGGGTGCACGTCAAAGAACAACAGTTGTGTGTGTGGTATGGTATGGGCTTGTGTTAGGAAGTTTAGGGTAGAAATTTCGGCTCTCAGTTGGCCGTAGTTAGGCATGATTTTATTGATCTTTTCAGGCTTTTACCTAAATATTTGGTGGTGTCATTCAAAGAGCATTAATACGGCGTATTTGTGATATGGCGTATGCCACATTCACGCAAATACTGTTCAAATTCGTATGAAACAAAATTCGGTCCGTTGTCTGACACTAGTGTCTTACAATAGCCATATTACAAATAATTCTCCGAATTTACGTACAAGCGCGGCTCCCATACCTATGGGAAACTAACTTAAATTGGAAGTTTTGGTTCGTAACTTCGCAGTGTATCAATACTTTTGATTTAAGAAATGCATTATTAGCATTATTAGCCTCTGAACATTTTCCCATCCAGAGCCATGGATTTTTCGAACAAATTTGCTTATTTATGCTGGGGAGCCAATATCATTAACAAGTGAGGCACGAACTTAAAATATTGGCTCAAAAAACCCTAATAAGACTCCAACTGCTGTTCTAGTGGTGATCTTATCGACTGTAAAACCTCGGGCAAGTTAGCCATATCATTCTGGTCAAAACGTAACCCTAGGTACTTAAACTGAGTCTTATTCGGTTTTCATTTGGACTTCTTTCAGTGGTGTACCAGAAATTTTGCTTAGAGGGGACAAAAAATATGAAAATGGGTCTAAAAGTTAACGCATTTTTAACATTTTCAGTGATTTTACATGCTTTTAGAAGCTTAATTTGAAAAATTTTCTTAATGGCAGCAAATTCTTTACTCATTTGTTCAGCTTCAACGTAAATTATATTTCGCACTGGGTGGGGGTGGGGTGGGGGAGAGGAAATACTGGGCTCGAAAACGAATTTGGGTTGCTGAGAGCATTGTAATATAAACCAATGTTACCCTACTTTATTGAAGAGAAAAAGAGGGGGCCTTCTGATCTAAGTAGAAAGAATCAAGGTTTCATTGTTAACATCACAGTTTCACTGTTAACTTTGGGTCTTGGGAGGGGCAAGTCCCCCCCCCCCCCTCCTCTTTGCACCCCTCTGGGTGCGCCACTGACTTCTTTCCATGAACTCCATTTTCTCACAAAGCAGAACATATTTTCAACAACGTAGCGTCGTGCTCCAATATCTTTCCCACTACGAGAATAAAAGGGCTTGGAATTCGGAATGCCGTGACAGGGTTATTCCATGTGCTTGTGGACCACTCCCATAGCACTAGCTAAGCCAAGGGGAACCCTTTGCCCTTCATTGAAATAAGCCTCTACAAGCATTAAATGTTAAAAAAATAGGTTTTGAACAATTAGTTTTAACAAGTGGCTGGTTTTACTGAATTTTTAATGCACCACTGTGCAAGATTTGTTTACCAATTTATAACCAATAGGTTTTTTTTTTTTTTTTTTACATGTTGCATCCCGTCGGCAAACGAACCTTAGGTAACATATGCTCTTCTTCTGAAAGAATTACAATTATGCAACTATTCCCTCCCTCTGACAGAAAATCTAAGTAATGGCTAAGTAGGCTACGCTGGTATCCTTCGTAGTACTTTGTACAACATTACTAACTTGCTTAATAACATCCAAAACCAAACTCGCGAACGCTCGCATCATACCACATCTGACCCCCAAGACCTGGGTAAGAACGCTGGGAACGCAGACATGGATTACTTCTCTCCAAGCAGTCTTGCCGCGGGGTAAAGTACATGCTGTCATTTGTCGGTAAATGACTCCTAAGATGCCCTACCAATCCCCCAGCGGAGTGGTCCTCAACGCTGGTGAACAGGACATCGTGCCCAAGGAGTTACCCTGGCTGCACTCCAGGATATCGACAATGAACACACCATAAGGGTAGGAAACTTTACTAATAACTTTGCACGGTGCCCAAAAACTTTTTGCGGTTTGGGGTCAAACGTAGTACCATTAGATTTCAGAAATCTAAGCTTAAGCTAAGTTTTAAGTAAATCCATCGTTGCCATTGTCAGATTCCAGGTATGCCCTAAAACGTAAGTTCAAGGGATAAGGATCCACAACTAGTCAGTTATGGGTGGTCAGGTGATATGCATCATGAAAGCAAGTGCGCTGCAAGCCTTTATTACAGGACGTCAGAAGGACGTTGTATGCACAAGACAGGCCACCTGTACAGTGGTTACTGGAATTATCAGTGTGCGATGGTTACAGGGAGTATAGATATATGATAAGATCTTTGGGGGGGGGGGGGGTTGGTTAACACGTCCATAATGTGTGACGCAGTTGCAACCCAGGCCACTGCACTGTGACTGAGGTTGGCACTAATTACTAAGCTTTCGATGCATCATTAAACCTCATTCTCCACCCCACCCCCCCACGCAGATACACTACAGTCACGTTTGTTAAATCTAAATCTATAGAGTAATTGTAGAGTACGATTGCTAATAATAATTACCTCCTGATTGACAAAACAAGGCTACTATTATTATTCAACTCATTTTGCAACATTTCACACGGTATGCACACGTAAGTATACACCGTCCGAGCCTGCGAAACATATATTAAGATTGCGTAGGGTTGCTAAGGAAGCAGACGATTAGTTTCAAGATAAGGCTCAATTCCAGTTATTTCTTACTGTATAGCTAGGGGAATATACATATAGCATTACACATTAGGCATCAGCCAGAATTTATCCTTTTGAGTGACCCTCGTAGGCTCCAGGGGTCTAACCTTTCAGTTCGATTCCCAATACCAACTAACTCGAGTCGTCATTTTCTCTCGTCTTTTATAAACGAGGAGAACAATGGTTCTTGTCTTAGGCTATTGGCAAATAGGTGCAATCCGGTTCCAACTGGGTGTACAGTGGACCCGGTTTGCCACCTGGCGGCTGGCACCTGTCCTACTCCTGAGTCAGCAGGAATTGGAAAGCTGGCAGGCCGCCATGATTGAGGCAGGGTGCACTACAAAGTGCATCCTTCGTAAGTTGCATGCTGCCACACATGTAGTATGCCGTTACAGTTGTTACTTGGAAAAGAAAAAAATCCCCCATTTATTTATTGAATTGTATTTATTGCATATTTGTTGTCCTTATTGTACTTTATTGTATTTATTTGTATTCACATTTTGGGAACGCTAATCTACCTAAATTTTAATTTGTAATCTTGAAGTTTGCCTCACCCCCCTCACCCTTCCCCAGACACCTGGGCCCCTACCCTCTGACCACCCCATCCCCCTTAATTGCGGCCCTGTTGATGTGCAGTAGCGAGAGTAATTTATAGGCATCTCGTTTGAAGAATGTGTCCCTTTAAATAATGATATCACACTATACAATTCCCTGCCCCGGACCGGTGACAGAACAGCCGTTTTGACTTCACACTTCAAAACTCTCAACCTTGAAATTCGCGGGCGTGTTCACCCCATCTGGTACAAAACGGAGCTTGTGGTTAACTGCTCAAAGGGATAGTGCTGCCAACAAGACAGGGCACACGTTCAGATTTCACACTACAAATTACGCGCGCCGCGCCACGCTGGCCTGCTTTGGCCGCTAAAAAAAATAAGTGAGCGGGCCATCCCCGAAACAAGCAGTCGCGCACGGCATGAAAACACTTATCAGTGTGAAATCAGTACAACCTGGAGGTAATAAATGCATGATTTAACGTCCTTAGAACGTGACAGTGTTCCATATTGTAACTATCGCTTCTTATTCCATCTCTCGTCACAAGGTCGTATGGGAGAGAAGCTCTAGAGTTTCGTTTCCCTGCTCCAAGCCCCTCGATTCACCATCGCCAAGCTCGACATGCAAACGAAACGGCAAACAATAATAAGAATAAAAAATAAATAAAAGAAAAAGAAAAAGAAATAGACCTCGAACACATGACATCCATCGCACCAGCCAATTCCGCCAACTGACATCAAGGAGCGACCAGACCAATTGGTGCACACGCTATGAAGGTGTCTTTTAACTTCCGGGAGCACGCTTGACTGACTTGCTGCGAGAAAGAGGAAAGGTGGGAATGAGAAGATGGGAGGGAGGGAGGGATCGGGAGAGAGGAGAAGCGCAAGTTGAGTGCGGGGCCTGTGCAAGCAAAACGCTAACTTGAAGGAGGCCCATTTCCGGGCGAAAAATGACTCGGGATGGCTTCAAAGACACCCGGGAGAATTCCCTTCGAACTTCCGTTCTCCGTCTCTGTTTCATCTGCGGCTGATCGCCCAACAAAAGTCATTACAAATTTCTCTTCGACTGGAAGAAGAAAGTCTCTGCCCGCCACCCAGACGCCATCCGTCTCAGTCCGACTGCCTGACAGCAGGTGGCGCCACCGAGATGGAACTCGACTGGGAGGCAGACCAATGGTAATCTAAAACATCGGGCCATTGCCGAGAGAAATTGGGCCACATTTAGCTTCTTGTGAAAAGCTTATAGGGTGCACCTTAACCTTACGGGAGAGATTTATAGCTAACCTGTTTTAAGGCTTACAGTTCAGGCAAAATTAATTTGTTGCAGGGGACCCAAAACTTTTCAAACTTGGGGGCCATGTAGCACAACTGCTGTGAGTCGGATCCTGGGCAAGCAAGGCCATCGGCCCTAATACGAACAAGGACGTCACGCTGACCCACGCTCCTCCCTCCGAGACAACCTGTCTTAGGGGATGGCAGTAAGAGAAAGGGATTATCATGCAAGCCGCAAGAAGTAATCCTTGACTTCGTTCAGGAAATAAAAATATACCTTCAAAAGAATTAAGACACTGAAAGCAGCATAAAATGGAAAATGAAGCAGGGCAGGGAAAAAGTGCTTCGCCGGCTGCCTTGGGCCCCCAAGCCGTAGTTTGGGGACCCCTGGTGTGATAAGAAAGGACCCCAAAAAAACTTCGGTCGCTTGTTTGTAAAATTTGAAAGAACGGGCTATACGATGCAGTCTGAGCGCCGGCAAACCTGAGCCTATTTGCCTGAAGAAAATGTCTGGCTGTAACGGGAGGGCATCCTGGGAAAGACCCTGCCAGGTAATGGTGTCCGATGGTGTAATAAACTACCAGGCTCATTCTACGGATAAGTTAATTTTTCTGGCGTGCTGTGGACATCACCTTGAACTCAGGCAAATGGCTCAGGAAAGTTCCAATAGCCGTATCAGTTTCTCCAAAACTGTTGGTATACTTGACTTGAATGTCGGTAGGTAGGTGCGGTGCGGATGGTACCCCCCCTCCCTTCCCCCGAAAAGCCTAGTAACCTATCTCTCTCGCTCCTTCCCTCTGTTGCGAGTTTAATTTCTGATTTCAACGTTGAAATTGTACCACCCCAGTAACGTCATGCCGATGACGTCATTTGTGAAATCTGCCAAGATCAAGATCCACATGACGTCAAATTGTAATGACCCATTGTCACTTCAAAATAATTAATATTCATTGTTAGTTGACATGATGATATAATATTAATTGTTGTAACAATGTTTGGCTGTGAATTGTGTGTACTTAATGTTTGACGTCAATTGTAACGGCTCGAGCTCGCTTGGTCTTTTGCCGGGTGCTCCCAACAATTAGGTATTAACCTTAAATCTATTCCGCCACCAAATCTCCAACTCCCCGCATCGAAAGGTAATTTTGGCCATTTTAATTAGAAATTTTCCCTTTTTGTCATATTTCCCCAAACTTAACTTCAAACCGGACCAAACCTGTTGCTAGTTTAGTACTGCAACCCTGTAGCTTGTCTTGCTGTGAAAAGTTGAATTAACCCGCAATTTACCAATCCATCTGGTCCCAAGTAAGCCTCATGCCGTTTGGTATTGCCAGAGCATGCGCGGTAAGCAATTTTCGTATATTTCATTTAACCTTCGATCTATTACTCGGTGGGATTAGCTTGGCGAAAGAGCTTGGCGTTTGATATCACGGCTTCACACGGCTGAAAAACTTGGCGGGAATCTTTAACAAGATTTGTTTTGGGGTAGATTCTATCTATACGAGCATTGCTTCAGGTGACGTAAAGCCCCAAGAAATTTGTGTAAATAAAACAAAAACTGTAAAGAAATCTGATCACTACACTTGTTTATTACTACTCCTCTTTCCGAACAGGAATGAGAGCAAAATCAAATGTTACAATTTCTCATCTGGCATTTTTCAACATTCAAACTGAAGAACGTCAGTGGCTTCTCTGAAAAATGGTTTTAAAAAAAACCTACTTAGTGGTTTTAAGCTATTTTTTTTTGTTTCGCTTGCAACCATTTAATGGGCTCGTATGGCTATCGGCCCCACTTGTTAAGAACAGCTTGTTTCGCTTTCAATAAAGACTGACCGTGTTACAGTACACAAATCTGGGAATGAAAGAAAATACAACTGTCCCGACTCGGATTAGAACCTGGGTCATCCCACTTACGAGTTGGTGCTCTACTAGTAAGCGGCATGTCCTGAGCTTTAGTTCCAGTCGGGACAGTTGTCTTTTATCTTGTTTCTCACCAGGACAGTCTTTAATGCCGTCCGTTCGTTAACCTTCCCCCTGTGATTTATAATTCATGAATTGTCGCACGTGTTTGCAACAACGTAGAAATAATATTGGATTTTATTGTTTCTGACGTTTCGGGTACGGCAGACGGAAATTTGGTACGTACAATATGGCACCGAGTGAGGAAAAAAATCATCATGAGATGTACGGGGGCAGATTGCATCAGGGCGGCGCCGTAATGTTAGTGTCTATTAGCTTGAACATTTGGAACATTTAGGACTCTGGGGAAAAATAATAATGTGGCACAAAACCTGGAATTTGGTGGATTAAACTTTTGCCCACCTGCCAACAGTTAACCCGTGTGGGAACGTCTTTGAATTGGTTTTCAGTGCAATGTCTGACCCTAATAACGTTATAACGTTTCAAATTGGCTATTAGCTAATGGCTGGGAGGGGGGGGGGGGGGGAGTGATACGGTGGCAAGCTATTCCGCCAAAACTCTAAATGTTAATTTCCACGAGACCACCGTTCTCACGTAGCCAAGTATTGGGAAGGACTTTAGATACAAAATTGGTCGTACGACAGTAGAACATATGAAATCTATATATACCTCTTCAGATTTGCAGCCTGGGGATATCACGGCAATATTCCTACCACGGCAGTAACCTAAGCATCCAAATAGTGTCGTAACGTTTTCAGTCTTGGTGGCAGCGTCTGCGATTATCATGCATGCATCGACATCTGCAACAGCAATATGTGACCACGCTGTCGAACATGCTCTGACGATGACTATCCGTGTTGAGTGCCGTATGGTTGACGTGCATACCACAGGAAATTTATTCCATCACTTACCTAACAAAACCTTGCGTTATTTTTTTTTTTTGGCAAGCGACATCAAAAATACGACAAATACAAAAACACATTGGTTGTGTCCCAATTCATTGTAAAAATATTTGTGATGCAATAATGCGATCAAAAAGGGGGGAAAAAAATAAAAGTGATATATCAAAAACTGGTGCAAGGGCCGTCAAGCCGAGAATACTTCGGCCTTTCAATGGACTGATATCAACAGCCCAAAACGTTCACCAGATTTAATCTCACGGACGTTGAAGGAAAAAAAATTTACAGTTCTTTGTTTAGCCTTTGAACGGATACTTGGTGGGGTTAGCTAGGCGAATGTTCTGTTCTGTTGCCGTCACTCTTTTGACAGGCCGAACCATTCTCCACCACCAGTGATGTTTTTACACATTTTGTTACACGAAACAGACAGCATTAGGACCGCCTAAACCACGCGATTTAACGTTTTATACTTGGTATTTTTTACTGTCATGTGATTTGATTTCTGTTCATGTTAGGAAAAATGTTAGCACTGGAACGAAGCATGTTGAACAATAGAAGCCCAAAGTGCACATGTAAATACAACACAACCCGACGTTTCGAGCTAACTCCAGTTCATTATCAAGGAAAAATAAAATAAAATACACTTAAAAATTATTGCATAAAGTTGCAAACCGACAAATGATTTCTGTTCAGCATTATCTGTGATAACAATGCAATCTGTGCAAACACATTGTGCGACCTATCTGGCGAGAGATGACGCATCGTGTCCGAGACACGCCACAAGCAGCGCAAAGAATGCATTTTGTTTCCGAGTATACCAACTCTAGTACTATTAAACACACACGGCAGCTTATTTATCAAAACGAACAAGGCCAAACAAACCTTCAGTCATGATTATTTTCTCCAATGAAATAAAGTCAAGCGGGCTTACCTAAAACAAACAAAGAAAATCACAGAATTAGATCTTAGGCGGGATACACAATTACACATTATAATGCAACAAATCAATCATCTCGCGGCGATAGCCACAAATAAAAAAGGCACACAGATTAGAAACAAAAACAAAAAAACAAGAAAAAAAGTTATACGATTGATGTTTCACTTTGCTTGTTAAAATGTACATGAATAAAAATTGATGATTTTTAAATTGAAATAAGCCAAGTTGTACAATTGAGAAAATTGCATCCGATTAAGTGCTATTGTTGCTTTAACAGTAATTTGATTGGTAAAGCACAACATGCACTTAAACAGACGCAATTTTCTGAATTGTACATTTGCTTACTTCAATTAAAAATCGTCACTTTTTTTATCCGTGTACGTTTTAACAAGTAAACTGAACCTTCAAACATATAACCCTTTTTTTACGGCACACTTTGACTTTGATACCACGACGGATGTGTTTTCCTGTACATCTTCACAATCCGGTTTTAAATTTTTTAATTTTTAATTTTCATTTTTGTGTTTCATTTTTGGCGCATCTGGAACTTGCTGCCCCAGGAGGTGATCACTTTCCAGAATGTGCATGCATTCACATTCTGGGAAGGTCAGATTGTTTCTAAACGAAAATAGATGTCATTCAACTTGACGTTGGTTGCCTACCAATCTGTCATGCGTTGTGGCGACGCTAGGTTTGTTGTAACATGAGGGTACGCTATAGTGGTGATATCCGCCGATATCCTGTTTTTTTCCCCCTTTCTCCTTTGTAGAATAAACAGAGTATTGTTATTTCAGGGTTCAGACAATTTTTTTTTTATTCTCAATTTCCTGACATTTCCAAGTTTTCCAGATGCATCCAATGGCAATTTCCAGGTGTTTGCAAGATGTTTAGTTAAGGAAACGGGCTGTATGGCTCATGTTTTTATTAATACTTGTACGAAAATGATCCAACATCCCAGAAAATTGCTGTTTAGCGACTAGTTCAGACGAGACTAAACGCATTTTCAACACAAATATTGGTATCAGCCTAAGATTTAGTTCCTTATTGAAGTTATGTCTAAAATACTTGAACATATTAAAACACAAATTAAAAATATTTGCTACTAGCCTAGGATTTTGTTTATGATCTGCTAATTCAATGGAACTTGCGGATCCTGACACAAAGGTGTTTTTGAAATTTCCCTGTCTTTTCCGTGATTTTAAAAAAATTCTTGTTTTCCCCGAGATTTTGGCTTTATTGTCATTTTCCCTGAGATTTCCAGGTTTTCCAAGCTTTCCTGGTTTTGTCTGAATCCTGTATCTCTCTTCTCTAAATTTCTGTCGTTAGCCCTCCCCCCCCCCATTCCGCCCCCCCCCCCCCCCCCCCAAAAAAAAAGCCAGCTTCGCAGATCGTTGATGCGTCAGATCATGTTGTTCATATAGAACCGAACCGTACACCTTGCATATATAGCCTGTTATAGAATTTGATGACCGACTTCGGAGCATTTGGCGCAACCCCCCCCCCCCCCCCCCAAACGTGGATTCGAGCAAGAACGATTGACACCGTCTCTTTCCGATCGACGGGAAATTTGGGGAAAGGTGCGTTCTGTCGTCCATAAATCAGACGCCCTCGGCCTCTCGTTGGAAAGCTCCGTTTCGGCCCCAACGTCGATGAAAAATGTTAGATCCGCCACTTTTACTGCATCGTCAAAAATAAATAAATTGGAATATTAAAAAATGAAAGTCGCAGCTCGCCGGCACCGAACTACCTTAGGTTATGCATTGGGGAGAGAGGGGCGGGGGCTTTAAAAAAATCGTCACATGTAAAAAAAAGCACGTTTGTAAATTTATAGATGAAGGAGAAGCGTGAATTTTCGGAGATTCGGGCAACTTCACCAACATGAAGAGTGCATGGGTGAATTTAGTTTCTGAAAAACTACAGTACAGTACGGCATGTGCCCACATTCCACAAGAGCAATTGCCCGCTTGTAGCACGTAAGCCACCACACACAAGAAAGTAAAGAACTTGTAAAAGGTAGTAATGAAAGCCAGCCCTTGAATAACAAAAACAAATACAATTATGGAACCATCAGCACAAAGAGTCTACATTTTATGTTATTTGTTTATCTTTTTTGTTTCAGTAAGCAAGAATCTCCTCTGGAAAATATGGAATACTTAAACCGGAGAAAGACGACAAAAAAATCGGGTGTTAACATACTGATTTCGAGAAATGTTAGTTTCAAGCATACACCAAAAGAAAAAAATCCCGAAAAATTCGTAACTTTAAATTACTTAAAGGGATATACCTCCCAGCGCCATTTTTCTCGATCCTCCGCATCAAGTACGGCCCCAAAGGTCTATTTACTTACCGTTAGTCTTTCCCTTCCTAAAACAGGAGATTTTCGGTTGAGTATTGGCAAACTTTATTTACGTTCTTCCAGAACGTATATGATGTTTTGCCGCGCCCACAATGACCTTTAAGTTTTATCTGTGTGTGCGCAGTACTAAATTTAATCGTTTGCTAGTAATTACTCTGAGATCAAAAATCTAAAAGAGTAATGCAGTAAAAATTAAAATTAATTACTCCAATAGATCGCCGAAGCAAAATTATAAGACACTAGCCTAGAAAATTATAAATTGTGATGTTAAAATACGAGAATCATTCCGGTTTGTGACGACACAATCTTTAACTTGATTCTGTTTCGTGTACTATTCCCAAAGCCAATCGAGACAGCAGATACGTGTCTCGCTGCGACGAACGCAGCTACCACCCCTGCCGACCTTGGCGCTGGTAAATGCGCGGATGGCGATCTGCGCTTGGGTGTTGTAAGGCAGGCGGGATGTTATAAGGCAGGCCGGGTGTCCCTTTAACGTCTTTCGCAACCAGATTCCTTCCAAAGATGGACGCTCAGGTCCAAATAAATGGTCCTGAGTATGCACAGCACTAATTAATTTCTTGAGCCGAGTTCGTTTCAGAATTGTAGGCGTTCCACGAGTTGTTGGCCGAATGAATTTGGGTTTTGTACGCCTGTTTGTTTGTCTGTCTGTCTGGGAATGTATCTGACTGTTTAGAACACTATAACGTTCGGCAATTTTGTTTTCATTCGGATAAAATTTCGTAACAAAGGGAATTTTGAAACATGGAATTGTCGAGCTCAAGGAAGAACTTCCATCTCAAATATTTTCGGAGATATTCGCGTTTTCCGCTGGACGCGTAAGGGTATTTTTAGCTGCGAAAACGGAGCCCAATCTATAAGGCTAGTGGCCCCGAACACTACATGAATCGGACAAAGCGATTAGACATAATACTCCATAGCGAAAGTTACTTCAGCTTAAAAAATGCAGAAAATAATTACAAATTTAAAAAAAATCACTATTACCGTTAATTTCAAACGTTTTGAAACAACACTGTGGCTCCTTTTATCATTTCTACAGTAAAGTTATCCAGATGGTCTCGTAAAGATCGGTGTTAGATTCGTTCGTTTGCAGTGTTTCGCTTCCGTGGTCTGCCGAGTAATAGCACCGATTAAAAAGTTAACTAGACATCTCATATCTTCCCTCTTCCAAGCCTATGTGGGGGCCCTATAGCGGTAGTTGCTGCTACTAATGCTTCTGATAATGCTCTGCCTCCGAAGCTGCATGGAGGAAACGCGTTATCAGAGGTATTATACCTTGTGCAATGGCTGGTTGGCGTGACGTCACCATGAGTTAGCCAATGACGAACGAAAACAACGGCTATTTGGCCTTCTGATTGGACTAGCCCAGTCATGTGATGTGCACGTCACAACAAACAGCCATGGCGCTTGGTATAGAAGTCGCAACTACCACATAGGCATGGATGAGATAAGATATGCGATTTCTAGTTAGCTTTCTAATCTATGGCAATAGATTAAGCTTAATTTAATTCCAATTGTCTCTGACCACTCCCTATCACACACGGGTCGATAGTCCCGTTGATCTGGCAATGGAAGACATTTACTTACAATTTCCATTTAAAACAAATTTAAACTCCACCCTCGTCGCCAATGTAACGTGGCGTGGACAAGTGACAGAAACAGGTTTAAATGACAATTGGGCAGCACGCAATGGTGGTTCTGCAAGGCTTTATATAGGCGAGAAAGAGATATGCATCATGGGAGTGGTGCATGCCTAATTAGATACAACGTGATTGGTTGAGTAAAAAGGTGTAACTGGAAGGTACACTTGCGCGAGTGGTTATACAGTACTGGTAACTGTAACTACAAGGTTACACTTTTGTAGCGCCCAATCCAGACACTGCAGTAACCTTCAGGATTCAATAATGCGCCTAGTTCTTCCACTGTTCACGACACTGTCCTCTGCTCGTGCAACACAAATCCGTCTCACCCTTTACATATCTCGTTTGAGCACACTAACTTCAGCTTCAATCGCAAAATCCAAACCAGACGACTTTTTCGGCAACTCTAGCCTAGGTTTGCCATCCCCGACTAGAGTAAACGACCGCCGAAAACTTCCGGCACAATAGGTCGCATCAGAGGCTGCGAGGCAAAGACGCTTTATTCGCCAGTTCTCAAAAAAAAAATAATAATAAAAAAAAATCAACTTCAAAACTAACTCGCCAACTACCTCTTCTTTTTTTTTTTTGCCCCGCGTTATTATTATTTCATTTTTTTTTCTTTTTTATTTCACAACCAAAAAAATTCAGCCGTAGGCATTCGTGTTGGCTGGCATCTTGAATCAATCAATAAACCATAATAGGAAAGGAATTTTAGGCCTTAATGCAGCTGCCGCGGTAGCTGGTATTCAAAAGCTCACGATTCCTTCCCCCCCCCCCTCCTCCTCCTCCGACTTCCTCCCCTCCTCCACCACCGGAGGCCATGTCCCCTTAATATTAAATTGGGAAAGCACCGGTGTGCTCGGCTCTTCAATAGGAGATGACTATCAGTCATCATCGTGTGCCTGCGTTTACTCTCCGCCCATTTCTGATCAATATTTAGACTACAACCGTGCACGTATTTCAATCATGTACGGCATTCTACGTTAATGTAACGTCTGCCCCACAATGCACATTAAAAAAAGGAGGGGGAGGGGAGGACAATGATAAGGCACGAACGAACGTAATCCAACTGAATATCCAATGCAAGAAATGGTTAACTTAATTAAATAAAATTAAATAAAATGTTCCATCCTTAACAAATGTTATCATCGACTTACCTTGAATGAAAAGGCCTTAAAACTGAATTTGGTTTTATTCTTTTGTACTGTTTGTTCTCTTCGACACTGCCGCAATTGGTGGTGGTTCAAATTCAACTACACTGATTTAATCATCTCGATGAGACAGCGTCCTCTCATGACAGGGGTCACGACAGAGTCATCTCGATCTCATGACAGAGGCCATGACAAGATCAGGTCTATAACACGAAAATCTCATGGCAAGTATCATGACAGGGTCATCTCGATGAGACAGGGTCAGCTCTACAACAGAATCATTTCATGACAGACGTCATGACGGCGATCATCTCGGTGAGCCAGGGTCATTTCTATGACAGGATCATCTCATGACAGGGTCACCTCTATGACAGGGTTCATATAAACAGGGTCATCTTGATGAGACGGGATAATTTCATGACAGTGGTCACGACAGGGTGATCTCGATGAGACAGGAAGTCATGACAGGGTCATCGCGATGAGACAGGATCATTTCATGATGGAGGTCACGACAGGTAGATCTCGATGAGGCAGGGGTCATGACAGGGTCATCTCGATGAGACAGGATCATTTCATGACAAAAGCCACGACAGGGTCATCTCGATGAGACAGGATCATTTCATGACAGAGGTCACGACAGGGTGATCTCGATGAGACAGGGGGTCATGATAGGGTTCTCGATGAGACAGAATCAGATAAGGTTGAGTTTTTTGTATATGCCTGACAATTTAAAAAAAAAGCTGCTCTGGAGGTGGGGGGGGGGGGGGTTGTTACCTTTAAAGAAGATTTGCAGCGAAAAACAAGGTCAGCAAATAACGCAACAGTTCAGCTTCTGCATGTTTTCTGAATGCAACGAATCCATGTGGATGATATGTCATTAGATAATTTTAGTTACGATTCCTTTCAATTGAATGGTTTTCCTTTTCTCAACCGGCATTGTGGCGTCAGGGCATTGATTATGAAGGGCACATCTGTCTTTGGCAGATGGGCACCTTCAAGTCCGACACTGACGACACCATTCCATTTGTGATGGATTCAAGCATGGAGAAGGCATGCACGGAATAACCAACCAACCAAAAACCAAAACTGGTGTGAAAGAAACCGCCAAGTTTCTAAGAAGGGTCGGTCTTCGAAGTCAGTGGTATCATTCAACCACGGATGGCCTCCAAAATTAATCCTATTAGCCACGTTAACCACACGGGTGATGGTTCGAAAGTTGAATGAAACTAGAACATTGCTAGTCTTCAAGTTTTCATCATAACGTCCGAAGTATTATTTGGAGCGATTACCTCAGGTAACAGGATTAACCTTGGCGGGCTTTCCCTGGTTGAATGATATCACTAACTTCGAAGGGCGACCTTCTTGGAAACTTGGCAGCTTCTTCTAAACCAGTTTTGGTTTTGGTGGATATCACAACTTTCGTGGGACTGTGGACGTAGTAAAGGTTACACCGTTTTGTCTTCATCTGTACAGTTTTTTTTTTCTGTAGGAATTTTATGTCTACAAATTTTCACATTATTTCATATATGCCACTGCCCAATGCGTCGTTACATCCGCAAAATTGACACTGTTTGGTTTATTGTATGTCTGTGTTCCACATGCTTGAGTTTCTTTGATCCCATATTTGCACACACTGGCCGCCAACAAACGGTGATTTTCGCTCGCTTTGCTCACTCAATCAGCGCATCCCCCTATCCATCATTAATTAGCCGTTACATCAAAAATATAGTTGAAGACAATACACAAAGTTCTGCCGCTGGGTGAGGCGCTAAACAAGGTCAACAACATTAGAAAGCAACAAGATCCCTTGAACGATAAAAGTCCGCATTGCGTTTAGCACTGGTTGAAAATTCTCACTCCCTCGAAACAGCCCTGGAAATACCCCCGGCAAGTGAGACCCATCGGCAAGCCAATTGGTATGACGAGTGAGCTTTGCCTCAAAAACCGATGGAATGCTCCGCCAGATTTCACCAGTTTCTAATCGCCTTCTCGCTTTAACATCCATCCTCACTAACTTCTTCACGCAGCAACCGAGTGATAAGAAGTTTTACGCATTCGCCCTCTGACTCCCCCCCCCCCCCCCCCCCGGGGCCCCCCCCCCCCCCCACACACACACAGTCACACACTTCCTCCTTCACCCCTCTAAGTCCTCGACGCAGTTAATCATGTTTTTTCGAGCGTCACTGTCCCTCGTAAGAGGAAGGAACGAGAGAGCGAACGAGTCAGCCGCGAGACGACCATCGTGGCCCCTGGTATTTATAACTGTGACTGACTGGAGGCTGTGCTTGGCAAAGCCCGACCGCGCTGAAAATTAAGCTTCGTGTTTGACAAGGTCTCTTGCCCTCCAGATACCTTCCGCCTTGCGATGTCTAATCAAGTTGCGCCAGATTAAAGAGATGCAAAGCCCCTTTCCCTTCACTCACTCGCACTCCAGAGGAGAGAAAGGCCGTCGACCCACATTGGCCATGAAAAGAAGAAACGCGGCTTGCGTGCTTCGAGCAAGTATTAAAGATCAACTGTCTCTTTTGCCATTTGACTTGTCTTTCCTTGATGTCACGCCAGACAGAAATGGGCTTGTAAATTTACGCCGTGACGACTGTTCTCAATGAATAAGACAACTGTCATGTTTTTTTTTTTTGGTTTCCTCACGAAGTCGTTGGAGACATTCTTGCCAACTACACTCGTTAGATCATTCCATCAGTCATGTCCACTTCAGCTCTACGCTGTTGCTGGATTCGGCAACCAACTGATTGACATGTTATTATTAGGGCAAAATTATGTCTTCGCAATGATGTAATGCATAATACCAAGTGTCAACTTCATTTATTCTGGCGTTCATTCTTTGTTACGACGTTGCGTATGCATATTAGCGACCTTTGGGTTACCACTGATGGACCATGAAGCCAAAAACGGTTCTTGTAACCTACTGAGTTCTTAGAATCAGGGCTTTACTACATTACCGGCGACTGGGTTGGACAATGTGGCTGCCGAAAACGCCGCTGGTGCGATTGTCTTGTCTTGTCTTTGTCAACCGAGGGACACCTTCCTTACAATAATGCTGCCTTCCTTGAAACATTTTCTGGATAAACGAACACGTCGCTATTTATTGAAGAGCTCAGTGCGCATGAGCAGTCGAGAAATCTCACAAGCGGATAAGCTTGGGTTCGAGTCCCTGTCTACAGAGGCCCACTTGGCTATTTTTTTTTTCATTATCTAAAAAAAAAGGCAAATCGAAGTTCGACTTGAAGATCCGGTTCTAATTCAACGGTATAGCCATAGACTCTTTCAATATACTCTATAACTGGAGCCCACAACACATGTAAAATTAGTACAGATGCAAAACTATTTCCGTTAAACCCTCAACCTTTGGTACTAAAGGCCAAATCTCTACGTTAAACCATATACTGACACGGCCAGAAGAAAACGGCCGCAGGTACCGTCATTAAACAGGATAAAAGCCAGATGGGCTCGAGAAGTGTTAATAAGTACAAATGCAAACTTATTTACGTTGCCTTTTGACTTAAATGTCAGACTGCCTAAGCGGGGAATTGAATCCACGGCCTTTGAAACCAAATGGCGAGGTTCTGCCGCAAACACA
>JAHWFP010120653.1:0-15799 GCA_023313725.1 Lithobius niger | reverse complement strand
GGGCGGAGGTTTACAATACAATTTTTTGCATGTTGCCCTAAAAATGCCTAAAATGATGTAAAAAAAAAATGAATAATGATGCTAAAGAAAAAACAAGATTTCTATCACAAAATCAGTTCATTTTTGTATTTTTGCTTTTATTGAACTACAAGATATGTTACTTTCCTTGTGTTGTTAAAAGTCGGTTAAACTAGCCCATAAAAATGAAGAACGCTAACACTTGGGACTAAACAGTCGTAGCCAAGTTAACAAATACAGGTGGTGTCATTGCTGGGCATTCTTTGCCTGATCTCAGGGTTGCCTTAGGGCTTCGGGCAGACGACCAGGAGTGGTTAACGCTCGTTAAACCCTTTGAAACCCTTTTAGGGTTGCGTTTTGCCGGGACAGTGGCAAAAACATGGTTTATACATTTTTTTTTTCCGGTTATTACCGGTTAAACTGATAAAAACCAGCTAGCTGCTTCACAATATATTTTCACAGTAAAAGATATTCCTCTCACACAATATCTGTGTAAATTTTTGATGGTCAGTTGCATAGGTATTGTGAGAAATACCCTACTCTGAAAATTAGCGTATGAAAGGCAAATAAGAAGTGAGTAAGAATTTTCAAAGTAAACGATGTGAAGTTTTCAAGGTGAACTTTTAAACTTTTCCATTATTTGACTGTATGTAATTGTAGGGCACACTTTTTTTTTTATTTGACTTCATGTCGATTTTTGCCATATTTTTGGCCAAAGTGGCAAAAACATGGCGAAAACCAGTTTTTGCCAGGACGGTAAAAACCATGGTAAAAACTTGTCAACCGTGCTTGAACTATCGTTTGTCTATACAGCAATTGTAGCACAGGAAAACAGGCTGTTGTCAGCTACAGACTGGCACGTTTAATACCCGAGCAAAGTTTTTTTTTAAAAAAGCACATTTTTCTCAATTTGACGCGGGCGGAATTTTTACATTTTTTTTTATTTATTTACTTTTAACAATAAAAAGAAGTGACGTGGCACGTAATCATTGACGCGGGCGCTTATGAGAAACAATGTTATTTTTTCCCCCGAACTTTAGGTTCCTGTTTATGAAGTAAAACTAGCATCGTACCCGGCTTCGCTCGGGGATTTGCTTGACCCGTGGTTGTTTCCCAGTATTTGCTCGGTGCTGCCTGATCGTTCACTGCAACAGTCAATTTTTCTTTGTGTAAAACTCCCCCTTTCCGTCAATCCTCTCCCTCCACAAAGCAATATCGTAATCAAATAGTGGCTGTAACATAAGCACTGCCCCACCGACGGGCATTCCCCGGTCAGGCCCCTCCCCACTCCCAGTATCGTGCGAAAAATAACTGTCCTTCGTACATGACGTCATTTAATACATGTCTTTGCGATGACCGCACAGAGCAAATTGTTAGTCGAGGCAACAATATGCCAATTTTAACTTCTTTTCAGGGCAACAACGTCCCAGTTTCAACTTCAAGCCAAAGAATTGACACACTCGCACGTTTTCATTGTTCTCCTTCCGGGGGTCGTTACGGTTGCTTCATTTCTGCTATGAGACTTTGGTTTATAATGTAAGAAAAAGATGGGTATAGTAAGGACTTCAGATTTATCTCACGTGATTCACACGAGGTAAGAAGATAGGCATTTCATTATTTACGACATTGCTGCACAACATCCGTCAATGCCAATGCTTGTACATCTTTTCGAATTGTGCAACGATTCCATTTTTTTTTGTGCCATCATTGCGCGGACCCGTCTAGCAACAGAAAGGAAATGAAGGCATACAAATTGCAGCAGATGACATAATCATCAATGTTTCAGCATGATAAAACGGCCAGACAGACAGTAATTTTCGATCCATCCGACTCCATTTTTGCTGATGCCGAGGACTTCGAGGCTCATTAGACACACTCGTCATTTGGCGATTCGGGAAATTGATCCGCATACAATTAAATTACTTTGTCAGCCGAGCACAATGACTTGTCTCCTCTTCCCCTGTGGCCGGATAGACGAGGGTTGGCGTACCACCAAATTTAAAGTGCTATTAGGTCGTAATGACATATCGTACAATGACTTGGGTTATTACTTCATCAGTAATGCAGAGATCCACACGCTCGCTCGTACATCACCCGACTAGAGCGACTCGACTCACGCGGGAAGAATACTGTGTCAATACAAAGTTTGGCAAAGAGGCCAACTCTGCTCCAGTTGTAGCACGCAAAGTTCAAGAATGGTTGCAACAAAATCAGGAATTGTGACTGGTTGGCCTATTGGCTGGGAACTTCGTTTTAGCCTTCCCCCACCCCACCTTTACCCCAGCCACCCGCAGTCGTAAAAGCGAGAAGATGGTATCATTACCAATACCATCATCACAAAACGAACGGTACAGAAGCTCGTCTGCAGCAAGCCAACAAAAATTAAAATCCCAGTTGGATTCATCAATTTTCAAATTCCAATTTTGACTGAAATTTAAAAGTTTTTAGGCTACAGCTTTAAAATAAAGTTTAAGAATTACAATAACCTTCCGACATGGCACACTAAATAAATATAATTATTATAATTGCTTCCTGAGCAACAGTGTGTCATGTCACGTTTTCATATTTTTACACTCGTTCAATTTTTTAAATCATCCCCCTTTCCAAATTAAAAAAAATGGTATGTTTAATAACAGGTGCTCAAATAATCATGCTGTGATATACACAACTTTTTATAAAGTTGAAAAGGAGGGGGGGGGGGTTAAAAATGAGGTGGGGGGACTCCTATAGTCTTTGGGGAGTGGACGCCCCTGGTTTGCACTCATCTGTTAAAAAGCTTAGCCAAAATTATCAAACACCAATTAAGTCAGCATGGTGTATTACCAGAAAAAGTCAAGAAATTTGATTGTATGTAAACCGCGTTTGACAAACGCACGTGATCTGCTTGTCCTTTTAATTCGAGGAAGCCAATCAACTGAAAATAAATATTAGGTCGTTGCCTAGACTCAATTAAGCATCAGAGCCTTATCAGATACAAGCATCAACGCATTTGTCGACTGAGCTAATATTACATAGACAACATTAACAAAAAATAATAAGAAGAAATCGGAAAGTGCTGACGAAGAGATATTAAAAAGCAGTGTTGAGGAACACATGACGAAATATCGACGACGAAATTGCTTGGCTTGACAACTTTACGCTCATTTTTTTTAATTATTTATTTTGGTTTAAAACGTCTTTATTTTCTACGAAAGTTAAGATAAATAAAAAGGCTGGGGGTGTAATGTTTCAATATCCGACGAACGTGCATTGGTCAATCGATGGGAACAGCAATGTAGAACAAAAAATACACACAAAAAAAACCAACATAAATCACGTAAGTAATAATTGAGGAAAACAAACAAAAATAAAAAAAAGCCGCAAGGAAGGACCAACTTCCTCCCACGCTCCCAATGGATAACAACACCCATTCGCAAATATTTTGGTCTTTATTTAGTAGAAACCCTTAATTAAGTATTCACCCGGCAGCTAGAATCGTCTAAAATGAAGGAGAATAAATAAAATAAGGGGGAAATATTGGCGAATTAATGTTGTTTGTTCTGCACTGGATCGATCTTGGGGGAAATAAGGGCCCCTTAATCTTTGCTGTTTTACGCTTCTTTCCCACTCACTTAAAATCTGATTTTTTTAAATTGCTTAAAGATCCTGACAATTGGCTTTGCCTTAAATTGTTTAAATTTGTCAAAATAAAAAAATAAGCCGTACCGACCTGCATCAGAGTAGCACAATTTGACAATACCTAATCAAAAAATAGGGAGGTGAAAAGAATTAAATTAAATTAAATTAAATTAAATTAAATTAAATTAAATTAAAAAAATTTTTAAAGGCCATAACAGGTTTAAGAGAGAAAACGGTAATAATTAAGAATTTTGAACACAAGAAAAAAGGAAAGACAACGATTTTTTTGGTAGAAGATAACTAAAAAAAATTTTCAATTGCATAGTAAAGCTTGAAGTAGCCTACTGAGACGTTTTCCCTGTTAGTTAAATGTTATTTAAAATAAACCTTAAGACTAAGGCATCGATCAAATTTTCACTAAAATCTGTGCATAGGCAATGCAAAGTAAGCAAACTCTAAACTATTAAAAATAAAAAAATAAATAACAAACTGCAGGCCCTATTTCAATTTTTATTTGGCTGCTGGAAATGAACGGGAATATGCGCATTTTAAAAAAATAAGTAGGGAACATAAGTTTTTCCAAGTGGCCTTATTCTTGTTTATTACCAGCAGCTAAAACAAGCGGGAGAAGCGACTACGTAGTCGCAAGCGGTCTTCTGTACACTTCCACCACTGCTGCTTCATACTACCGGGTTTTTTTTATAATAATAATTTTAACGTTAACTTTTGGACGCTGAAGCTAATGGTGAAAACCGTTTGTCTCTATTTGGTACCGTTCCATAGATGATGGGCTCACTTGACGGCCACTTCCGGCTACTTCCACTTCATACTTCCGGTTTTTTTTTTATTCCTTTTGACTAATTTTTGGACGCTGAATCTAATGGCGAAAACCGTTTGTCTCTATCTCGTGCCGTTCCGGAGTTGAAAATGGCGACTGACGGACGGACAAAGTCGTTGCTGAATGTAGTCTTCCCAGTTCCGCTGTACAGATAAGCGTCTGCAGCGACTACGTAGTCGTAACCGGTCTTCTCTGTACACTTCCGCCACTTTCTAAATTGTTGAGGCGCACACCTGTATACCACGCACTGCAACAGCGGTTAAAAATGTGTTAGGTTTTAGAACTAGTATTCGAATTTAGGCGTAATTGTCAGCTTTTCGGCCTAATTTTTACCTGATGTTTTAAGTTCGTAAGTAGCACTCGAGAGAAGGTCAATTCATTTATTCAACACGGTGTGGAGACTTGAATAAATGAATAGACCTACCTTTTTTTAATCTGCCGTTTTAATTGCGCAAGTAGTATTTTACGAAGAAATTTGGTTCGTTAGCAGGCCTTTTCATCCATGCAGCACGGTTTACAAACTATTGTATATGAAGCTAATGCGCGTCGTTAACGAAATCCTTTTGTTTTTACGGTTGCGTGTCTTCTGTAGTGCTTAAATGCGACGATCAAATGCTATTATTTCATTGAGTTACACAGAGAAAGCCTATTAGCTCTCAGAAAGCAACGGTCTTTTAACTTACCATGTATTTTTTTAACACTGCTTTAATTAAAACGATGTTTTAATTTTTGGACGTTGAATCTAATGCTGAAAACAGTTTGCCTCACTCTATAGTCTGTTCTACATTATGCTTGCAGAAAACTAACTGTATGATGCCACGTTTCCTTGCACTACGAGTGCAAAAACATGTGGATATCACAATTGCATACGCTACACAGTTACTGTTAGAGTCTACGAGTGGGGACATTTACATGTTTTTGCACTCGTCGGGGAGAAAACGTGGCGTCGTACAGTTAGTTTTCTGAAAACATAACGTGGAACAGACTATCAGGCGTATTCCAGAACTCCACTTAAGTGTGAGTGGGGCTAAATGTGAGTGTAAGGGTCAAAACGCATTTATAGAAATACCCTCAGATGTCAGGACACTCACATTCGCTTCTGTAGCTGTACTAAAATTGTTGACGCTTAACTTAGATGTTTGCACTCACATTTGCCCTCTTACACTCACACTTGAGTGTATTTTTGGAATACGGCTGTATATCTGGTGCCGTTCCGGAGTTGCAAAAGGCGACGGGCGGACAGACAAAGTCGTTGCTGCAGTATTCCCAGCCGTTTCGGGTGTACAGAAGACTAAAACTGAGAGCTAGGACCCGCAGTTTGCTGATTTATATATATATATTTTTTTTAGTTCGAAATAGTCCAAAACGAGAAAATGTTTTCAAACAAGAAGGAAACAAGGGAAAGAGTATAACTCAACGACCTCTAGCCTACATTAATAAATTTTCACTTTGCCTTCCTCCATTAACATCGCCATCCTCCTTTACACCTTTTATTCATTCACGCGTCATGGTTTAAGACTTCAAAAAATAAAAAGCTGGGTTTTCGCGAGTCAGGTTTTCGGTTTCGTGAACTTTAACCTAAACCTTTTGCGGCTGCTATCCAAGAGCAACATCAAACAAAAGCCAAGTTTTCCTGTTCGAGGCAGGGGTATTAAGGGGAACAGAAGCACGAGAGAAAAGCGTGGTAAAGCCGCGAGGCTGTCTGTGCGATAGGGGGTCGAGTGCGGGGGCAAAAAGTCAAGCCACAAAGCTGGTTGCCGTGGAAACAAATGCTGGCTTGGCTCGACACGTGATTGGCTAGCTGAAGGGCCTGTGGTGAGGGGCAGCATAGATGCTGTCCCGAAAGTCATGCCTGTCACCTAAGTTCACCACCAAATTGGTGTCGTCATGGAAAATGGGTACAAATGACGTCAACCAGACAAAAGAGGCAAACGAAGAGGGAAGTGTGCTTGTTTGTTTTTGTGGTATGTTTCGTCTGCGCCTGACGACTGGTCCGACAAACTTTGAAATCCCGTACGACTTCTCATTTCGGGTTTGCAAATCCATGTGGTATCTGCAAAATCTTTTTGGAAACCTGCAAATCTCTGGAAATCTACAAATCAATATAAATCCATACAACTCAACTAAATACCGTGCAAGTCTGCAAATCTCGGTGCAAATCGACAAACGTTTGTACAAATCTACAAATCTGTACATCCGCAAATCCATGCAAATCTACTAAAATCCGTGCAAGTATCGGTGGACATCTCTAAATCTCTAAATCTGCAAATCCATACAAATCAACAGAAATCCATGAAAATCAACTGAAATTCCTGAAAATCTGCAAATGTCGATGCAAACCAGCAAATCTAGCAAAATCTTCACAAACATGCAAATCACAAGAAATCTGCTAATGTTGGTTAATGATTTTCAAATCCACTGGGTTTTTAAATATGGTACGCCATTTCCGGGTTTGTCGGCCCTTTCGGTGCGTGACGTAATAACACCCCGTTGCCAGGTTCTCATCTGGTGATCCATTACGGGTACCAAAAGTTTCCTCAGGAGTGTAAAGCCAGGAGAGTATAGAGCAGTGACACGACGTAGTATTATTGTATATAACTCTATGCTGGAGCCGTAATGGGTTAGCGGCAAGGGGCACTGCAGAGAGAAACAGAAAGGTGTCATACTGAAGCCGATGCTGTGAAGAGTGATTTCTTAGACCTAAAACGCGCGATTTTTGTTGTTGGAGAAAACAACGTTATTTTAAGCCTAAGAAATCTGCTCTTCCGTTGTTTTTCCCTCCATTTTTATGTAGTGCGCCTTGTAGTTATGCCCTCCAAAAGCCATACTAGTGCCAATCTGGTGCCAATATGGCGGCAAATGTCACTGCTCTATAGCTCGACGGAGTGCCCATACACCCCATGTTTTGTTCCGCTTGGCCAGCATTAAAAATTACACTGTATAGGTTTTTACTGAATAAATACATGTGAAAAATGTCCCTAGCGTAAGCACGTGGCCACTTTGCAAGCATGAGCGTTGAAACGACCTTGAAACGAGAAAGGAGTTTTGTTTCTTCAAACCAAGGCCCACTGCATAAAAATTGTGTGTCCTGTCTCTCACATCTCGAGCGGGCCGGAAAGTTAACCTCTTTTATTAGTGTTTTGGTAAATCAGCATTCTGGCGATAATGAATGAATTATAGTCCAGAGTCGGGAAGCGATATCACTTACATCTATCCCAGTTGGGCCTGTGAGAGAAAGGTGGATGCGGAGCGAGAGTTAGTATAATGTGGGTACTCCTACGTCCTACAAAAGGCCTCGTAAAATAAGTCCAAAAATTCTAGTTTAGTCTTGTGATCGGCAGCCAGAATTGTAAGGGCTACCATTGCAGCACCCGTCCCGTGGCGCTGCCATTATCAAGGTCAGTGGTAGTGACAATACCGATCAAGTTTTCGACTTTCTACGATCAACTTCAAGACCACCAACAATTTAGCCATGTTATATACCATTTTGTGAACCAAATTCATTGTCATAACAGTCCCTTTGCACTAGTTGTAAACCACAATCATTGTATCAGGGCGTGTGAGTCTTTATGGCTTGATTACGACCCGTGAGCCGATGGCTAAGTGCTGGCATTCCAATTTCGACACCCCGACTGGTCAACGCCTCTTTTTGGACCACTATTTTGAACCACATTTGCCATGCCCGGAAACCAACGGCTGTAGCCCTCAAGTCACAAGTCACCTATTAGCCCCCGTGAATCAAGGCGAGCAAATATAACATCTTTACGAAACTGGACCAGCGTTGGCAGGCTTTCTAACATCGTGTGAGTTAACATCTTTAGGCTAATTCCTCGTTAGGCTGGAGTTAGGGTTGTGGACCATCCCACCTACAGTTACGCTCACCATTTTAGGACTCACTATTTTTATTTGTCACCATCAAACGCATTTTCTGAACCTCCCTATTTGAATAAATAAGGATTGCTGTGGTTCCGTTTGCGTGTACATTTGTGTGCATTTATAAAGTGCGTCTGTTTTTGCCGTGTAGGCTGTCTGATTGTCCCATCTGATGACAGGAAGCGGTAACTCGTGATGCGCTGTATTCGTACCAATCCTGTGGTTTTTTTTTTTTTGGTTATTATCATTCAGACTCCTTACGGGCTATATCAGGTATTTTTAGGTTATAGATTTGAAGGTCTATTGTCTATTCACACGAAAACTCAACAAAATGAAGTAAAATTGAAACAAAATATCGTGAATTAGTAATGAATAAACAAAGAATAAATCACAAGGAGTAGGGATAAACGTAGCAAACAGTCCGCGTTAAAGACTGGTCTTGTGAGGACACAAGATAAGCTAATCTGAAACAGAAAGAAAGACAACTGCCACTGGAATTTTATTACACATCCTCCCCCCCCCCCCCCCCCTTCCCCGGTGGGGGGGGGCTGTAAAGAGATTATTTCACGACTCGTGTAGTTTGTTCCACATATATGTTTGCAGAAAACTGACTGTGACGTCACGTTTCCTTCCACTACGAATGTAAAAAATACGTAATATCCCACTCATGCTCGAATAGTAACTATGAAGACTGTAAAAAAGTGTAATACCCACGTGTTTTTGCACTCGTAGTGCAAGGAAACGTGGCGTCATACAATAATTTTCCTGCAAACATATTGTGAAACAAACTATAGAGCAGTGACACGACGTAGTATTATTGTATATAACTCTATGCTGGGGCCTTAATGGGTTAGCTGCAAGGGGCACTGCGGAGAGAAACAGAAGGGCGTCATACTGTAGCCGATGCTGTGAAGAGTGATTTCTTAGACCTAAAACGCGCGATTTTTGTTGTTGGAGAAAACAACGTTATTTTAAGCCTAAGAAATCCGCTCTTCTGTTGTTTTTCCCTCCATTTTTATGTAGTGCACCTTGTAGGTATGCCCTCCAAAACCCATACTGGTGCCAATATGGCGGCAAATGTCACTGCTCTATAGTCGGGGCAGTTGCCGTTTCTTTCGTTCTCAGATCAGTGTACGCTTGTGTCCTAACAAAGCCAGTCTTTAACGTGGACTGTTGCTAAGTTTAATGAGGAATGCTTAATTTTGTGCGTGCCAACTTTTTGGCTGATTATTTGAGCCAAAGCGTTGAAAAAGACTTTTGGAAATGCCTTGGCAAGCCATTAATGAAGTTGGTACACGAATAACAAACACACGATTTTAAAAGTCATTCGTGCTCTGTCGTTCCTCCTCACTTTCCCCATTTTCTTCGTTTGTAACTGCTACACAAATAAACCGAGAAAAATATTACAGCTAACACAACATAAACAATCTACAGCTAGCCACGATATTTACACAACTCGTTTTTCCACGAAATAACTGTGCTACGGACCGACAAGCACAAGAGATGAAGTTCGTTAAACTGACACCTCGATAGAGAGTAGTTATCGACTGCGCTTGGTCGAGGTGCGCCTAGAAGTTGGCTTTGCTTCAATGCAGCTCCCAGGCCTCACCGGCGGAAGCTAAAACCGAATGCTCGCCCCTCACTCTCTCTCAAGAATCAAAGGACTAAAAATATAATCCGTCCCTTCCACCTCCACTGCAACAAGGTGGGGGTAGAAGCATTACTCCCGTTGAGTTTTGAAAATTTGCTGTTTTAAAATAGCCAAAAAATGCTACATAATAGCTTAAAGTGTTCGCGGCCTATCTTGAGTTCGCCGCAGAACGAACACAGATAATCGATTGTACGTTTTTGGCAGCAGAGTAACTTGTTGATATCCAAGATGGTTACAAAAACAATGGCGGCCGTCGATTAAAGCCGCCCCCTCCAGGAAAACCTAGTCGCTCGCAAAATACTTCCAGGACTCAAGATACGCCGCGCACACAATAATCCTGACCCACGCTGTGCACAATAACATCTCAACATCTCTGTCGTAGTCTACCGTTTTAGAAGGCTGACATCACGACGTCTAGTTCTACATCGTGTCATCGACGTTCTGTAGAACGTTCTTGTTCTACATTGAGTCAGGAATAATGAGAGGTTCGAGAACGAAACGACATCTCGTCTTGTCCTCAGCACTGTTTTAACTTGTTGGTGTAGGTCTTCTCTGGTTAAACAGGACGGAAAGCTAAATGGGCTCGAAAAGTGATTAATAAATACAGATTTAAACCTATTTACGTTGCTTTCTGGACTTAAATGTCAGAATGCCTGAGCGGGAATTAAACCCACGACCTTTGGAGACCAAAGACCGGGTCCTGCCGTTCTGCCATACTGACGCAGCCATACTGACACGGCCATATCAGTATGGCTGAGCGTAGGACTGCGGCTTTTGTTCTTAAAGATCGTGGGTTCAATTCCCGCTCAGGCAGCCTGACATTTAAGTCCAAAAGGCAACGTAAGTAGGTTTGCATCTGTCTTCTCTTTGCATCTGTCGTTGGTCTTCAGTTTCGAGACGAGACCGACAAATCTCGTATCTTGCAAGCATTATACTCGCTCTTTTATCATTAATCATCGCCCTTGCATTTGATCCGTGGCGTAGATTACTGGGTTGCTGGACCTGACAAGGATTCCTTGAGGCCAGATCAGGACTCCTGACAGAAATTAAAAGAAAACAAACAAATTCTGTTTCTCTTTGGTATTACGATTTATGCAATTTAACGATGTTAATAATTAGAGGGAATGGGTGTTGGGATGGGGGGGGCTGGAATTGTACCAATTAAAGAGCCCCTACGGCCCTAGCTAACCCGCTGATCATTTGCCTTGCAATCAACCATGAAATGAGAACAAATAAATGTCTCAGGCAGTAGATGTGAGTGGGTGCCTTAGTCTTCACTTTTCACAGTGTCGAGCTGGACCAACTGTGAGTTAACTTTGTCAGAATGTAAGTTTTTTTTTTTTAGAAAATTTATCATTCCTACGTTGAAGATGGTATTGGAGCTTCCTAGTACGTATGCAGAAACGTAGAATAATAATACGATATTATTTTAACAAACCAAATCTCAAATTGATTTGCCCAGTGAAACCTTTTTTGAACTCTTCAGTGCCGGTTTTACTCGTAGCAGGGCCGCCCAGATGTCTGATGGGCCTATGGCTCCAATTTTTTTGTGAGTTCCTCAGGACGTATACTAGACGTAGTACAGTATCAAGAGCATAAGGGCCCCCCTCAAGACGTAGTATAGTGTCAAGGGCAGCAGGGCCCCCTTACATGCCTCAATTACGTAAGTGAAAACATTTACTACCCCTGAACAACCTTTTTGAAGTTTGTCAAGTGTTTTCTGGGGAAAAAGTTGACACTACAAGTCTACGATTTGTTTTTAGTTCTAGTGGTGGCCCGGGCCCCCTCAAACGTGGGCCTAGGGACAGAAGGCACACTTGCTTCCCCCTCTGGTCGCTCTAGACTCGTGGTGACACAAAAAAGTTTCAAGAAGCCAGCTTTCAGATCAATTCATGTTTTACTGTGCGTTCCATCAGTAGGTGGAATGCCTTGCCTGATTCTGTGCTGAATTCTACAACGCTCGGCAGCTGGAAGAGTCGCTATGACAAACTCTAAACATTACACTTATGTTTTCAGCATGTGCCTTTTGTCAGTTTCGCTCCTTTACTGAAGATTGTTACTGAAGACATCGAAATATAAGCTCTTTTTAATCATATTGTTATTTTCTTAGCTTCTATTCCTCTGCCCCCTCCCTGCGTTTTATTTGGAATACTACAGTTTTCTGACATAGCTTTCTAAAATCAGCGTCACGAAAATAATTCTTCAGAAATAAAATTAAAAATAAAGTAAATTCAAAAAGAGGAAATCTTACAAAAAGAAAAAAAAAACATTACGTGACCAACAAGGGTATATTGCGTGCTGTTGCCTCTTTACGAACTTTCTCGTTAGCAAAGCGCCCTAATTCATAATAACTGCAAATTAATAATTATTATATACGCGCTGTTCTTTAGAAATGTGGCACCCCCTCCCACCACCCTCAGTTACTTAGGGTAACCTCATTACCTCCCTGCAAAGTTAAACAGACACAGTAATTTGATGCTCACCTTTGTAACATTACCTCCAAGCAGAATGCGTATTCATTTACTTTCACGTTTTTTTTTTGTTAGTTTTTTTTCTGCTACTTTTATTTTATTTTTATTTTTACCAAGCATGCCACGCGGTGATGAACACATGACCTCAAAGCGAAACACCAGAAGAAAAAAAAACAAAGGAAAAAAAAACATAGAAGAAAGAAAGACAAAAATCGCTAACACCAACGGTAACAGCGCTTCAGCCAGAGGCAAGGTACCGGAACCAAGGTCTTTCGGTCGGCGCTTCACCTACCGGTAAATCCAGGAGGCGGAGAAATTGCTCTGTAGAACGTGTCTCGCCGCTTACAGGCTTGTTATAAAGTCACAGGGGCCAACGAGTTTTAATTATAGGAAGAGTTTCAAGCGGTAATTAAGGAGAGGACGAGGGAAGCGTACTTGCGGAATAAAAAAAAGGGGGGGGGGGGGAATATTAAGCAATTTCTTAGTAATATACAATTAAAGTTGTGTTACTGCAAACTTTGAATGCACGTGTGTGTGTGTTTTAAGCCTTTACAGGTAGAAAATTTAGAGTGTATTTATTATTTAAAAAAATTATGAGCTACAGAATCATGGCGAAAACATCGTTGTAGTAACCATGGCAGCACTCATCGGGAACGTGCAGGGTTGCCATTTCGAATGCGAGTCACGCCACTGCAACGAAACGTAAGTGCGTAGAGGTAGCTTGCCGTACTACACTAAAACTTTCCTTAACTCACCGGAAAGCTCACCGCGATCACCGCAGCTCATCAAAGTTTCTAAACTCAAAATGGCGGACCAGCATCTGTTCTTAGCTAGGATTGTGTATGTAAACGTAATTAACAAACTGTGGAGCTAGTTGGCACAGTCTCCACGAAGCTAAAAAAATAAAGTTTACTTATTGCCATAAATAATAAACGTATTTATCGGTCAGTCTTTAATCGAAAGCTGCTTAGCAACTACGTACCTTAACAACGCAACTATAATGGTGAACATACGATGGTGAGTTTATGGCAGTGCCCGTTATTTCTACGGCACGATTTTCTCTGTTTGACTTGTTTTCCGTTTTACCTTTATCTGGATAGCTATCCCATCGTTTGGTTAAATATGTGTGGTCACTTTAATCTATGGCAATAAAATGGAGGATTTGTGCAGAAGAATTAAAGGTACATTCCTCCTGGTTGGCTTTCCAGTTTGGCTCAATTTTGCAACGTTACTTCAGACTCGTGTAACTGTAATTGCAAAGGCATTCATTTTCCTATTTTTTCCCTCGAGAGAAACGGTCCTGTTACATCTACTCTAACCTATGTAAACGTTGCAAAAGATATTTCATGCAGGATGCTCGAACATAGGGTGAAGATATGTCCTTTTAATTTTCCCTATGGCTCCTGAACTCCTATTATTGACTGTTTATCTCCGCTGGAGCCAACAAATGGATGCCATGTTCAGATTTCGGATTTAGTTTCTACCGTCTAACCGCGAAAATTCGTTGCGAAATCAGACTGAACTACACTTGTAATACGTAATACGTCAATGTGTGCCGAAGACGTCAAATTTACTGCATTGTAAGGACAGTCGACTTATTCCGTACGGAGATTTGGGCGTCTTTTGCGTTCCATTTCGCCTCGCGTTGCACCAGATTTCAGTCATTCTGTGCTGGGTTTAAAAGGGTGCAGTTATTCAAAGAAGAAGGATAAACGTGGGTAAAGAATATTAAAAAAAAAAATAATCAAGCCCCCTCTTCTGCATGTAGTCGCTGATGATCTCCCATAATCTACCCGTCATGTCGAAGGTGACGTCACTTCTATTCTTTGGAGTATTCTGAGCGAGTTTACCGAGTTTTGATTGTATTATGGAAGCTAGTGAATGGATAACTCAAAAACACTTCGAATCCTGACGTAAACATTGAGCCCAACTATCTCCAACATTCGTGAGTTTTGATTGATTGGATTGGTGGTTGTGGTATGGTTGTTAATTCATGCTGGCATAAAACCAAATAGAGCGAGCTGCTCAGCCATTCTTTATTGCAATGCAGTGCTGGGTGCTAAAAATATCGGAGTATGTATGACTGTTAGCGGTTTTTCCCACTCACAAATCACGTTTGTTTGCACCAATGAAAGCATGTCTTCAACACAGAGTACCCTAATTTAAGACTGCCAAAAAAAAAAACCCTCTTAATTACGAAGGGTGTGCTCTTTTTGGAGTTTTAGGTTGCATTTGATTTTGTTTTTATTTGGCGTTCAGTCAGTGCCTTCGATAACCACCAAGCGAAACTCAACCAAACTCGTCCATCTGGAGAAAGTTTGGGCCAACAACACCGAATACGTGAAGTCAAGTGCTGCTCTGCCTCCAGATTGGACGAGTCTGGTTGAGTTTGGCTTAGGGTTTTTTGAAGGCAGAGGTTAGAACATGTGATTCTGAGCAGTCAAGGTACTTAGCTGAGTGTTACGTCACCACAATGTGAGCAGCGTCACTTAAAAAAATTTTCGTTTATATACACACCTGATAATTGTTGGATAAAATAAAAATAGATTATGTTAGGTCCACTTAGAATTGGTTTAGTTTCGACATGGTTCTTGGCGTCAGTGTTTGAGTGGTAATACCGCTAATTACGAATAGCGTACGTTAAATGAAGTTTTTTTTTTTTAAATAGTTGTCCCCCGACATACACAGTCCAGCAAGTCATGAAACACAAGAAAATGTTTTAATTTTCGACTCTATTTCGAAGCTTGATCAACAAGAACAACCACACATGAGAGAATGAAAAATGCAAAACATAAAAAAAAAAAAAAATGCATGGTACTTACAAAATTACACAACAAAAGCTAAAAAAGCTCAAGACAACCAGTGCCAGCCAACTTGTCAAGCGCCATCTTGGAAATGACGTCATTCACGCAAATCTGATTTACAGGAAGATTTTCAAACATGTCTGCCCTAGCTCGCATTTTCGGGAAAGAGTTCATAGCCCTAGTTTTGTTTACAGTTATTCAGTACGCCTTTAAACCCATCCCGATATTTTCTACATTTTCATTATAAAGAATTTGGGTGGCGCTAAAATCAACGACATGTTGAGTTTCACTTTCGTGTTTTTCACCATCACAACGTAACGTTTGTTGTTCTTTGCCATACATAGCAGTGCCATGGTCCAGTTTCCTTTTTTCCCAGAGCTCTACAGCACTGTCCAAATTAAACGTAAGGGCATGTAAAAAATTTCGTTGCTTCGCCGGCATAGTAATCGCGGATGACATGTAATGCAGTTCCCTGCCACTGCGCGCTAGGTGAATTTCGCAACGAAACCAACAAATTCACATCCAG
>JAHWFP010120645.1:29338-44874 GCA_023313725.1 Lithobius niger | reverse complement strand
TTTTACGGCTCACTTAGTGCAAAAGAGTAGCCCAGTTTGATGAACTTCTACGTTTTAATTCGAAAGTGCAAGGATACATTTTATTTTACCACACTGTCTTAACACAGCATGTTAAATGCACTTAGGACTAGGCCTAAAATTGTGGCATTGTTTTTTTTCCCGGAGTTTTTTTGGGAAAAAATCTGAGAAGTCCCAGAGTTTCAAACGTACTCTAAATTCCCTAAGTTTCCAAGTTTTCCAGATTGGTGGGAACCTTCCATGTTTTTTTGGGAAAAATCTGAGAAGTTCCGGAGTTTTCCCAGAGTTTCAAACGTACTTTAAATTCCCTAAGTTTCCAAGTTTTCCAGATTGGTGGGAACCTTGAAGTAGTAATATGAGAGCCGAAATTGCTTTGTGATCCAAGTTTGTGATCCAAACCGAGATCACTCAAGTTTAACTGACACCTGTCAGTCAAGCGGGAGTGTCCAATTTATTAATTAATTGATCAATATTCATCAAGGAATTAATCAGCTCGCTGGTAACCCAGTCTAATGACGTCACGTTCTCAGTAGATGGGGTGTACCGTTGCTGTGTTTGTTCCACTTGCTGCTATTTACTCGGAATGCAGAAGAGGCAACTCATGAAATACATCTCAGTTGGCTTTGAGAAATGCAATGTGCATGCAATGGTCATCCACATAACAGATAGCGATACATGTTCTGATTCTGAGCATTGCTGCTGTTTCTGTGAGATGATGATTCGCACTCTATTGGTGAAATAATCATTAACGTTATTAATAATCTACATCATTAAAAAATACGATATGCGTGCGTGTACGTCTACTCCTATGGAACTAAGGCACCTATAACGATGAGAGTTGCGCCAAATGAAAGATAATTAAATTATGCTTTGAGCAGGCCTATTTTCATTACTGTACAATTCATTACTGTACGATTCTTACCGCATCAAACTGTTCATGACGTCAATGGTAGATCAGGCAAATTGATCAGAAAGAAATCAACTAAACAGTTGATGCATGGATCGACGCCTGTCGAAAAAGCTCAAAGGGGAGAGTTAGAAAATTAAACTGAAAGTATTAGGGAACCAAGTTAAATGAACTTTTAGTTTTAAACCAGGGTTGGCAGGGTTCTGAAGATTCGGGGTTGTAATTAGAAAAAGGCTTAAGTTAGGGTAGAAATTCAGGCCTAGGAAGGTTTAATCAGCAAAAAGCAGGGGGACCCTAACGTACCTCGCTCTATACCACGAGCCACGGCTGTTTGCCGTGATGTCATCATGAGTTAGCCAATGACGAACGAGAAGAGCGGATCTTGGCCGTCTGATTGGACCAGCCCAGTCACTTCACACGCACGTCACGGCAAACAGTCTTCGCGCGTGGTCTAAGTGGAGAGAACTTGCTGGGTGGCTGGTCGGAAGGCTAACTGATTTTTCATGCTGCCCCCGTTTCTTTTACACGTTTTGGTGACCCCTGACAACCGCGAAATAACACGGGTATCATGGGAAATGAAAGATTCTAGGACCAGAAAGAAACTTAAACGACATAGATTAGCTCACATATTGAAAATTATATAGACTCGTTAAGATTGGCCATTTGCCCCAGTAAACATGCAAGCCACAAGATTTGCAACAACGCCAATAGGGTCGAACAAAGCGAACGATATAGCTAGTGTAGATAAAGGCTTATTTAGGCCCCCGAATATAGTGGTGCATAGATGCCTAACTGTTTTTCCGAATCCGGAAACGTTGATATGTGAAACGCATAGCCTTGAAACTTTTTAAACAAAAGCCAAACACGATAGAGCAACATTCCTTCGCGCAACCAACTGGGCTCGTTTACGCAACGACAAATTTCTCGCTTACTAGCTTTCACTTGGTTAATACTAAATCTGCTGCCTGCTTCTCGCCTTTACCGAAGAATGTGGCTTTCAAGTTGTCTATACGTAGTAACCATGGTAACAACGCGGACGCAAATCTCCTCCTCGTGCCTCGCGACACGACGTACGAAGCATGCAACATGACAGCGTTGATTTATGACAACTAGAAAACAGTTTGTACTGCTGTACAAGACGACGGACAGATTTCTGAATGCCGGTATTCGATGATTTGTCTTCGATTCGACAACCCCGAAATGGACGCCATGTTGGATTTTGAATTCTCTCTGCGAGTAGCTATTTATTCTACTGTCGTTTGATCACTGCTAGAAGCTGTTTTTTCAGCGAGAATAGCAAATTTTGGGAACAGCATGAAATGGCAACAATGTTGTACCAATGTTTAAAATGACTGTTGCACTTTTTTCTTTATCCGTGTTGTTATTTATAATACATTTAATTTGTTGTCTATTACCGCATTCATTTAACAGAGACGGGAGATTAATCGTTAATATATAACGGTTGCCTAGCAAATAGCTTTCGACGAGCGAGAAGGTCTCGTTGCATAAACGCGCCCTAATTGTTAACTGCATCACGTTTCGCTTTGCAATGTTCTAGCTGTCATTTAACTTTCGAACTATTAATCGGTGCGATTAACTTGGCTAATAGGATTAACATTGGCGGCCTTTCTCTGTATGAATGATAGCCCTACCTTTAGAGGCCGACCCTTTTTTGGAATCTTAGCGGCTTCTGTTGTACCAGTTTTGATTTTGGGTGGTAAATTTTTAACAGCAGCACTATTCGCGTCCAAGATTTGCACCGAAGTGAAGGTATGGCATAGGCAGCAAGAACTATCGCAGTCCACTTCAAAGAGCCTCTTAAAACTGATCTGGAACACCATTTGTTCAGCATCCAGGCGGAACCCCAAATACCACGTGACGCTACAAAAAATGTAACCTGTACGGCCAAAAGCTCCCCCCTACTCATGATGCTGCTTCCCTGCCTCACTTTCATGTAGCGTAGTGTAGTAACGCTGCTGCTTCTTAGGCTCTTGTTGTAAACTTGTTTCAGAGAGCAGTTAGTGCGCCTAGGAAGAGGGATGGGGAGAGGGGGGGGGGGTCTGCTAGACCCGAAATAACAGTAAAATTTGTTCAAAGTACACAAATAAGGCAATTATTGCAACTGGAAAAAACAAAAAAAAATTGGCTTGTATACGTTTCGAAAGCTCAAAATTGTTGATACCGAGTTATTTTACAGGACTTAAAACAACCCCCTCCCCCTCTCTTCATAAACCCCTTAGCCGATCTTTTTCTTTATTCCTAACCCCCTCCCCCAACCAAATTCCAGTGTACGCCACTGGTTAAGAGACACTCGAAGTGCAGTCAAACTTAAGGGTCCCTGATATTTATTCTTCAGTGGCCGCTCGACGTGCTGTTAATGAAGGATTTTGAAGTTGCGTGGCCGACGGGGCGGTGATCACAGCAGCACGGAAGCTGCCGCGAATGAATCCGTCTGTGTTTGGCTTTGTTGAAAGAACATTTATACGGACCATTATTATCTACGACGGAAGTTTTGTTTGATTATTATAGCCTCAAAGATATGTCGGCAGATAGGAAAGAAATTCATCCGAAACTGGCAAAGAGAAACCGCCGCCAAGTTTCCAAAAATGGTCGACCTGTGAAGGTAGTGTTATCTACCAGGAAGGCCGCCAAGGTTAATCCTATTAGCCAAGTTAATCGCATCGGCTAATAGTTCGAAAGTTAAATGATAACTAGAACGTTGCTACTCGCGGTAGCAATCGTTTAAGTTTTCATTTAACGTCCAAAGTATTATGAGGTGTGTTAACTTGGCTAATAGGATTAACCTTAGCGGCCTTTTCCTGGTTGAATGATATCACCACCTTCAAAGGCCGGCCCCTTTTGGAAACTTGGCAGCTTCTCTTATACCAGTTTTGGATATGGGTGGATTATTACAACATTAAAAATATTTTGGCTGGGTAAGAAAAGAATTCCACTTAAAACCCATACGAATACATCAGCTAAGAACTGTATTCGTATATTCCCAACAACGAAACAAAAAAAATGTATATCTATGTGTTGAGAATTAGAACTATTTAATTCACTCTCTTACCACACATTAGACGTATGGGATTAGTTAAAACAGGAAAGGAACGCTAATGACTATTCCTGTGACGTTTCAGGTACCACAATGTTGCTGTATTGTTTAGTTCACGTGAAACCTTATCACTGCAATATCAATATACGCAAATAGCTGTAAATTCGGTGCAAGAATAAAGACGAAGGACGAATCGGGATACAACGTGATCGGAATTCCAACCAACTTACTCCGGGTGGCTAACCACATAGACATACCCGTCATCTAAATCATGCCCGAAACCAAATCTTGGCCACTTTTAACGTCTGGTTTTCACCGTCGTGCTGTTATAGTTTCTTTGCTCTTGAACACTTTACAGCAGTATGTGTACATTAATATTGCAGCAGTAAGGTTTCATGTGGACTAAACATTACAAGAACATTGTGTTATCGGAACCGTTATAGGAATGCGTATTCGTAATCCTTTCCTATCTTGACTTTAGTTCAGTTAAAGGTGCCTAAAGAGCTGTGACATTTGCCGCCATATTGGCACCAGTATGGGTTTTGGAGGGCATAACTACAAGGTGCACTACATAAAACGGAAAAACAACGGAAGAGCGGATTTCTTAGGCTTAAAATAACGTTGTTTTCTCCAACAACAAAAATCGCGCGTGTTAGGTCTTAAGAAATCACTCTTCACAGCATCGGCCTCAGTAAGACGCCCTTCTGTTTCTCTCTGCAGTGCCCCTTGCAGCTGACCCATTAAGGCTCCAGCATAGAGTTATATACAATAATACTACGTCGTTTCACTGCTGTATTCACTGAATGATAGGTTGCAGCATCTAGCGCCATCTACCATTATTTAGTCCTATGCAGCACTTGATTTCAACAAGCGAAGGAATGCGCAAAGAAATTTCTTTTTACGTAACATGCTAGCCGCGTGCTTCCTTAATTATTGAGTGTAAAGTTGGTGCGTCCACGTGCACCAGAGAGCAAACGGTTAACGGTATCACTGTCACTAGATGGCGCCCATCTAGCGGTTCAAAGTCTGCGGTGAAAAATGGTCGATGTATATAAAAACGCCGTCCGTGATGTAAGTAGGCTTAACTTTATCGCCTGCTTTCCGGTACACGTGGCTTGTTTGTTGTATGAAAAGAAATTTATTTGTGTGTTCTTCGCCTGTTGAAAGTCAGGGATAGACAGAACTTGATAGGGGCAAATGGCTACAGCGTGTCATTTGGTGGTAATACCCGTTTAAACCTTACGTTAAATACCAAATGAATTCGTTTTGATGTTTAAGGTATGGTTCAAAAGGATATACCTCAAAGCGTCATTTTTCTCGATCCACCTCATCAAGTACGGCCCCAAAGATCTATTTCCTTACCGTTAGTCAATCCCTTGGTAAAAATCTGTTTTAAAATGTGGCGTCTAGGAGATTTTCTGTTGAATAATTGTTAACTAATTTATTTACTGCGTCCCGCAGTATATGATGCTTTGCGCGCTTACAATAATCATGACGTTTCATCTGTGTGTGTGCATGTACCAATTTTCTAATAATTACCATGAGATCAAAAATCTAAAAGACTAATGCGTTGAAAATTAAAATTAATTATTCCAATAGATACGTCGCAGCAAAATTATAAGACACTAGCGTAGAAAATTATAAATTGTGATGTTAAAATACGAGAATCATTCCGGACTGTGACGACACGATTAACGCGTTCATGCTGGTTCGTGTACTATTCCCAAAGCCAACCGAGACAGCAGCTACGTTCCTCGCTGCGAGGAACGAACGCAGCTACCACCCCAGCCGACCTTGAAGCTGGTAAATAAGCGGATTGCGATCTCCGCGTGGCTGTTATAAGGCAGGCGGAATGTTATAAGCCAGGCCGGGTGTCCCTTTAACTGAAGCAAAAAGTAAAAACAGAAAAGAACTACCAATAAGCATTCCTGTAACGTTTCCGATAATACAAGGTCGCTGTAATGTTTACTCCATGTGAAACTTTACTGCTGCAATATTAATACACACAAATCGTTGTTTTCTAATATTGATATTGCTCGAGGCGCAGTAAATCTCAGTTTTCTTTTCACTATAGAGGGTTTGAACCCATCGTTGCATTCGGGTCGAAACTTGTGAATCATAGCCTCACTGTATACCTATACCGAGAAAGCCTCGTCGCCATGAATTTTTCATAACTTCCGGTGCCCCCGTCTCCTACCCTTCCCGTTGGCCTCTACCGCGTATCTCGATCCTATTTGGAATTTATCAGTAACGCAAGTGGGTAGAGTGAATGTCTGATGAGGAGGGGAGAGTTAAGGGGGGGGGGGGGGGGGCGGGGGGGGGACACCAATCGCCTTTTCCTTTCCAACCAAAGCAGAAAGTAACAACGACCTCCAAAAGAAGAATGATAGGTTTTTTTTGTTTTTTTTTTTTTGCCCCCCCCCCCCCCGCCTTGCCCACCCACCTCTACCACCGTTGTGCACCTGAATGTTTGTTTTTGCTATCGGACGGCGGGAAGGCTTTTTACAAATAAAATTTAAAAACAATATTTCAGAGTGCCTGGCAAAAAAAAAAAAGCCGGATTTCTCTGATTTGTAGACGATATTTTTTTGCTGCCGTTGTTTTTGAGAGTATTTTTGAGTGCGTTATACGTACAACGTTGAATTCACGCGAATTTCTTTTAACTTGTAGATTAAAAGATAGGGCCTAAATATATTTATATTATTGTTTACTTGTTTGGAACGTGAAAATGTCTTAAACAAGAGGTTCAAATAGGAATTCAACTACATCAGCTTTACCTACATTTGAGTTCCAGTCAACTGTCCTTGCCCCCCCCCCCCAGCCCCCAGTTTTCAAGATCTAATATTGTCTTACACAAGCCTTCTTCCTACATAAGAGACTATCAACACAGACCGAAACGACCCTTCAGGGGACCAAAATTAGTAGAGATGGTCGGCGGGGGGGGGTCACACAATTCCGATTTTCCCGATGATTCAGAATTTGACGGGCGAAGTGCGGCTGGTCCAGAATTGTTAAAGGCGAACGTAACCTTAAAAAATTACAGCGAGCAAGCTGCTGTTTTGAAATGTGGAAATTCTTCTCCATTAATATCTGCAGCCGTTTTTGGATAAAACTGAATATAAGGTTTCATTAATTTTTACCTTTATAAAAAATGGTATGTCGCCGGCAAAGTATAAGTGCAAAATAATATCCAAAATTGACTCACGACCCCGCCCCCTCCGCCTTATTTAAAAAATAGCTGGCTACGGGTGTGTCTTATCACGAAAAGGGTAAGGTGTGCATTGCGCACATTAGCACACCTTTTAGTTAAGCCAGTGGTATGAAACAGATTCAGGTAGATTTCAAAATGCACCTCATAAGTAATTGATCTAAAGCACCGTAACTTTTGGCTCTCAACCAGCGTTTCTTCACAGCGCTGTACTCAAGCACAAATAAATCCATAGGCATCCACGCTGTTGTTTTGGGAATTTTGTGCCCCCCGTGAAGAAGCCAAGTAAGGTTCGAAAATTCAAATTTTTAAAATTCATTTCCTGCACATTGTGAAGTATGCTGGACGATCATTAATATTATTATTGTTATTATTTTTTAAACAATTTATGAAAAAGTACAGTAAGGTTCGAAAATTCAGGTTTTTCACATTGTGAAGTCTGCTGGACGATCATTTTTATTATTATTGTTATTATATTTGTTAATAATTTATGAAAAAGCCCAGTAAGGTTCGAAAATTCATTTAAAAAAAAAAATTAATTTCCTATACGTTTTTATAATTTTCTGTCTCCTTGCTATTACCATTCTAGGAGGCCTAAAAATAACCCTAACTGCATCGAAACTTTCTCTGATTTTGTTATTCTCTTACGCCCGAATTCCTTTTCTGTTCCTGGCTTTATGAGGAACAGCCGTGCGTGGATGTTCCGCCTATTGTTTTTCCCTCCCACCTGAAAGTCAAGGCCTACGACCTCTATCGTTGAGTCAGCTAGGGAGGCCGGGAGGGAGGGAAAATGAGCGACAGAAGGGCGTCTACAGAACACACACGACTGGAAGAAAGAAAGGACAAAAGATTAAGAGACTCACCCTGAGACTCAATGGCTATCACCATGCGTAATTCGTCACCAATTTTGACGTTCTCCGCTTGGTGGAGCTGACGACCGTCGCCGACGTAAATTTTCATAGAACTGGCCGGAAGTTCCGCAGCCACATCGAAGGGTAGTGCGTAGAGGTCACTAGAAAAAGTAAACAAAACAATATAAATTTACGTAGGCTTATTTAGACAACAGGTATTACGTCAAGGAATAATTGAAAGGAGAACTAACAAGAAAATGCTGAGCTCGACAACTGATTGTCGTATTGTCGCTAACAGGCGTATTCCAGAAATCCAGTCAAATTTTAGTATGAGTGGGGCTAAAGGTAAATGTAAGGGTCAAAACGTATCTATAGAAATACCCTCAGATGTTAGGGCACTCGCATTCGCTTTTGTGGCTGTATGAAAATTGTTGACCCTTACCTTAGATGTTTGCACTCACATTTGACCTCTCACAATCACACTTGAGAGGATTTCTGGAATACGGCTGTAAGTTTATAGCAAATTCATTTTCGGCAATTCATAGGTTCCTTTATCAAGAGGACGTCTAAAATGGTAGGGATTGGCCTTGTTTGGAACTACCTTTCACCTATATCCTCAGCCTCTTTTAACGGACACAACTCCACACTTTCCACTGAGAAGTTTTACAGGGCTCCCACCAAATTTCTGAAATAAATTTCGCTGTGTTTTCCAGTTTTTTCGGGGTCATTAAATTCTACGTGTCAATATAGAAACAGAGGGATAACATTTTATTTAATGCAGCGTGTTAACACAATACGTTTTCATGCACTGTTAGACTTTTCATAGCCTTTATTACTTTGGCTTTTTTGCCCTTAAGTTTTCCTGATTTTTTTGAAAAATCAAAGAAATCCTGGAGTTTTCCCTGAGTTTCAAACGTAGTTTAAATTCCCTGAGATTTCTAGGTTTTACAGGTTGGTGGGAACCCTGTTTTACCCAACCTTATTTCTTGTCTTTGTGTTACATTTTGATTTGTATAGGCGATGTGTTTGCGAATTTTAGTCCAGAATGTAAGAAAAAAACGGAAAAAATTACCAAGTACAAACAAGCCGAAAGTGCTCCCATAAAGATACACAAAAAGGGCGAAGTTTTAGAGCTCCAAACAGAACCCTTTTCAAGCTAGAATTTGTAGCTCAATTTCTTTTTTATTGTTTTGACTCGAAACCCACCGTTTCAAGCCAAAACGTTCGGAACATGTAAACGTGTCACCTGTTTTGTTCTTTTTTACTGTTGTTTGAAATTTGTGAAATTTTACTGACATTTTAGTAATTTTTTGATGAGTTTTAGCCTTATGCTGCAGTTTTGCGCGCATTCATTTTCTGTATTTATTGTTTATTTGCTTGATTTGTTTGGTAAATGGTGTGGAGATCATCGTGGGCGGTGGCAGAGTTCGGCCTTGTTCTCTGACGAAGCTTAAGTGGTCGGTGACTGAAGGGGACCCAATGCGCTAGTCAATTCCACCCGGAGTAGTGTGAGAGACTAACCGCCTTCTTCAGCAGCTGTGTGGTCTACTCTCTCTTTATACGGGCATCATCTTGCCCCATGTCCCTTGCGGCGATTGAGGTTTCCCCAGTTCGAATCCCCGGTTTTCTCCTCCTCTTAGACCCTTCTCCACTAACACTTCTCGGAAGGTTCAAAGTTAAACCGGTTCATATCTACACGAGAATTAGTTTGCTTCAAAAGACAAGGCTCAACGAAATTAAAAAAAAAGTTGTAAAAAATTGCTAATCGTGGAATAGTAGTCTTCTGTACAGTCGAAATGGGTGAGAAGACCTTAGCAAGGATTTTGTTCATCTGTCCGTTGCTTTTTTTCAACTCCGGAACGGTACCAGCTAGACAAACGGTTTTTGTCATTAGATTCAGGGTTCAAAATTAGTTAAATGGAATTTTAAAAAAAAGTATGAAGCGGGAAGTGGCCCATCGTGAACCCATCATCTATGGAACGGTACCAGATAGAGACAAACGGTTTTTACCATTAGATTCAGCGTCCATAATTAGTTGAAAGGAATTAAAAAAAAAAGTATGAAGCAGAAGTGGCCCATACGTGAACCCATTATCTGTGGAACGGTAACAGATAGAGACAAACGGTTTTCACCATTAGAGTCAGCGTCCAACGAAACGATTAAAAAAAACCGGAAGTGTGAAGCGGAAGTGGCCCACAAGTGACCGGAAGTGGCCGCGTGAGTCCATCATCTATGGAACAGTACCAGATGGAGCACAAACGGTATTCACCGTCCTTCAGGGCCCAAAAATTTCTTAAAATGAATATTTAAAAAAAAAAAAAAAACAGAACTATGAAGCGGAAGTGGTGGAAGTGGCAGAAGTGTACAGAACACCGGTTGCGACTAGGTAGGCGCTGCAGCCGCTCGTCCCATGTCGATTACGTTCTCATTTTGTGAATCGAGAAGATTCTGGAAATCGGTACGACTCAAACTGGTTCTTACTGCAGTTTGCTTTGGCTGTTGCAGCCAGTTTTTTTTCCTCCGTACACATCAGCTGGGTTCTAGGTTTCCACATTCCGATCGGCTCTCGAACGGGCTGTTTTCAACGGTTCTTGGCGTTACTTGCATTTTACGCATCACTCGATTACGGAATGGTCTGGCCTGCATGCAGGAAGTGCCCAGCAGGCCTTGTGATTTCGTGACGCGCATAGTGTAGATTATACAAAATGGTGCCCAGTTGCAACTGCCTTTCCGCCATAACTTTCAGATTGGAAGCGTGCAGGGGAAAAAAAAGGCTACGGAAAATGGAAAAAAAAAATAAAAAAATAAAGAAACACGGAAAAAAAAGGCCTGAAAAAAAGCCGAAGGACAAAAAATTCATGTGGAGAAAAAAATACATAAGAAAAAGAACCGAATTGTCTTGTCGAATTTTTTTCCGTCGTGTTATTTTTGTTGTAGGTTAGGTAAGTTAGCCTTGGCTCGAATTTCACCAGACAGCCGGCAAAGGAAATTTCACCAGGAAACGTATTTTTCTGTGGCTGTTTTTTTTTTTTCGGCTTCTTTTTCCCTTCGAATGTTTTCCTTCTGCTGTTTTTTTTTGTGTGCAGGCCTCCCCCCGCCCCTGTACATTCTATAGAAGGGTCCAACGCTTTTCTAGCCTCAACCTCTACCTACATTTTAACCTAGTTTCGTTGTTATGCAGATAACGGAGACAGACGGCACTAAACTGACGACGTACTAAAAAGGCACCACATAGAAATTTAAAAAAATGAAGATTCGCCACTCCCCAAATTCGGAAATGGGTGGAGTATTTAACAAGATGAGTTCCTGGAAAAAAAAAAAAAAAAAAGGTCGTGTTCAGTACTACAATAAGGGTCGCACAAAATCGTTTTAACAATGTGGTGGAAGAAACATTAGAAAAAAGGGTGGAGGGGGGGGGCGGGCGGTGTCGTTTTAGAAGGGCACCCTCTCCGGACGTTGCACCAGACCTAACAGTGTGCTAAACATCTGGTCTCATCTTGCGTCTCTGGTACGCGGAGCAGTCATTGATTTTAGTGCGACCCTTATTGTAGTACTATACGCCAGCCCAGTGTGGTCTCCATCTCTTCCGAAAGATGTGGACTTGGTTGAATCGGTACAGCGCAAGTTCACTAAGGGACTGCCTGCCCGCCCTTCGCAGCATTCCTGCATCGGATCGTTTAAAAAGGCTTGGGCTTGAAATCTTGGCGCTGCGTAGATTAGAATTTGATCTTCAACGTTGACGTTGACGTTCAAGATTCTCCATGGTTACTTGGGTGTTCACCTGCCGCTCTTCGATCTTAATCTCGTCACCTACACGAGAGGACATAAACTCAAGTTGCGCACACAGCCTTCACACCTAAATTGGCCTAATGTAATACCCTGCGGAATGTGCTGAGCTAAAATATTAAATTTATTACATTAACATTCTTCTATAACTTGAGGTGCAGTTACTCTCTCGCAGTTTTTTCCTGACGCCGCCCCCCCCCCCGATAGCATCTTCAAAATTTTTTTAGCCCCTCATAATATAAAAATTTTCATGACCCCCTCATTTTCGCCATCCCCTCCCCCGTTCATATATAATGAACGGTCCCTACGATGCTCGAGAGCCTTGTTTGTGGCTATTTTTAAATTTTGTTTTGGCAGGGTTACTCCAGTCTTCCGGTATTCATCATTTTGACGTCATTTGTTGCTATCTTGGAGAAAATTTCAGAAGTTATGCATATTCAAAGTAGTCACCCTCGCTCGGCCAATTACATGTGGCGCCACCCAATAGTGGGCAAGGCCCTTGCATGTAGAAAAAAAATCCAGATTATAACTGTTCCCCTGTCCACTCACTCCTTGCTTATAGGTCATAGAATTTTTTTCCTTGCCTTAAAACTTTCACCTTACCATGTAGGGATGGCACGATACAAAAATTGCGTACCCCGATAAAACTTCAAAAATTATCACGATAATCGATAATATCTCGATAAAACAAATTTCGAGGCTGAAACTAATAACCATTCTAATTTTGTTCACGGATGTGAATTGTGTGGCACTCACCATTTGGCCAGTAGACATGAAAATGCGCTTCTCATTGTCCATTGCGTCCTTACCATGTATAAACAGTCTAGTAATTGTGCTGCTACTTAATGCTTAAATATTGTTTGCATCAAACTAACTTTCGACTCGGCTAAAGTGGCTAGCAACAGTATTGCACACTTGGTTGGAAAACCCCTGTAATTCCGCACGCAACACCGCAATTAAACCGCTTGTTTCTATGGTTTCCGAGATATGACGATTTTAAGCATTGGGAGTTTGCACGATAATTCGATAATTCAGACACAGTGCGATACGGTAATCGACAAAAATTTTTATCGTGATATTATCGAATTATCGTGCCACCCCTATTACCATGTAATGCTAGCAAGCGGCTAACTTTCATTCTACACCCAACTACAAATGCTCAAATCTCAGAATTTCCTATCCGACAATTATTTCCACCAGCTTGTCAGGACGCCCAATAATTGCAAAAGCATTAAACAGACCGGCTTGGGTCCATTTAACATTGAGATCTCAAGTCCGCCCGTCGATACAGTAATAAGCTATAGCTAGCTTTAAAAACTTGATACTCGAGGCATTCCCGCCCAGGGCTAAAAATTAAAGTTGTAGTTCATTGAACGGAACGTTTTTTTTAAATCTCCAAACAGTTGCAATTAATACCAGTTGTTGTTTTCAGTCAACGTTTCTTGTCGTGCGTGTAATTGGCGATGTGATTCTGACAAGCAAACAGCGCCGCTCTTATCTTTTCGTTACGCGAACTATTTGCATAAACATAGCTAACACGAAATGCAGACTGAGATAGACACGCGCCATTGGCCACAGTTTTGATCTCAGCCGGCCTCTAAGCAGGCAGATTTGTTAATTCCTTTTTTTTTTAAATACATTTTTTTGAGCTTTATGACATTCGAAGCAAAGTAATGATGGCATACTTGAACCAGCTAAATTTAACACTAGACGTTTTAGAAGAAAAAAATCACAATTTAACTAGGGTTGGCAGCCGCAGTGGTATTTGAAGACGTAAAATTACCCAAAGTACTGCGTTTCTGCGGTTATCACGGGTAACGGTAAACGCCTCCCCCCCCCCCTCAAAAAAAAAGAAGAAAAAAACAAGTCCCAACTGCCACCTCTTTTTTCACCACTGGGGTTCACCACTTTACTGCTTACGGGCGATCCTCGGTTACTGCATATTCAGTCTGAGCTTTACAAAACATAAATTTAATTTTGGAATTTGAATTTTTTTCTTTATTTTTTCTTTGATTTGGTTGCATCTTATGGATTATAGCATGGATCGGTCTTATGCATTATTGGTAAAACTTGAAATCGTTCCTTATTTCGAAATTTGCTGTTTTTATAGTGAAATTAGGTGCTCTAAAAAATGCCTGCATCCCTGATGCTCTAGCAGTGCGGCAATTAAGGAAGAGGGGTGGGGGAGGCTACGACGTAAGTGCTCCACCCCCAAATAAAATTGAAACGGCAGTAACTCAAATTTTTAAGACGAAAAATATAAATTTAGGTAAATTTGCACTCCCACCCCTTTCCCAAAAAAGAAAGCTAGGCTATAACCGTACCGCAAAACTGTTTTAGTCATTGAGTGGTTGGAGGGGGAGTGGTTATACCTTAACTTAAAAATTTTTGAATCAATTGGTGGTTGGTCATCCTCACCTTAAACTTGTTTATTTGGGGGAAACGAAATTGTGTCGTTGCACCACTTCTTCGGAAAGACAAATTGCAGCAGTTCGTTCCTAGCTCGTTACACATTTGGGCAGCAATTAACGCTTTTAATTTCTAGGTGTGGAAGGGAGGGGCTTGATGTGCACGGTAAACTGGTCCTTATTCTTGCAAATATCGTGTTTGCAGTTTCAGATAAAACAACTGCACACAACATTTACACATGATGAACCCCTTGCTAAAGAAAAAGCACATTTGTTGTACGACGGTTTTTTTGTTATTCCTTGATGATGTTGACATTCTCGGCAACTTCAATTAGTAAACCGAGTTTTAAAACAAAGAAATTTGTTCCTTCATAGTTCAGAATCACACAAGCGTGAAAATTACGAGGAACAATTAAAAATGCAAATAACGGTGAAGACTCCAGAAAAGCAGCGGAGATGACAAAAGCTCGAGAATGTATACAGCCGAACATTATAAGAAGCGCTCTCTTCCATATTTGTCTTAATCTCTGAAGCGAAGAGTCGACAACGCAAACAAAATAATAAGTTTTTGCGCAAATAAAATTAAAATTCGACGTGCGTCGAAACAAAACTGTGAACCATCTGAATCTTGAGGGGTAACCCCTGGAATGCTAAATAACCATGAATGACTAAATTGCTACAAGCTTTCAGGGCTCCCAGCCAACTCCAACGGATAAAAAATAGGAAATATAGAAGTTAAAAAAAAAAATAGGAGCTTTATGGAAAAGCAAACAAAATTTATAGGCGGTTTATATGAATTATAAACCTGGATCCACTTGGAATGTCCTATTGTATTATAGGACTGCAATATTTTTGGCTGTACTATCTATCTATATATATAATTACACTAAATCCGCAAGGCAGCCATCTGCAGCAGCCAAAGAGGGAGCAGCAGCTGCGTACGATGCCATCTCCACTCTCCAGGCCAGCAGCGCGAACATACGATGCCATCTACCGACCGAACGGCAAATTAAATGAGGGGGGGAGGGCGAGACGGGGAGGGGGAGGGGAAGGGGAGCGAGACGACGCGGAATGAGCGAGCCAAGCGAGCGACTCCGCTAGTAAATATATAATTACACAAGATCCGCAACGCAGTCATCTGCAGCAGCCATCTGCAGCGCAGCAGCAAGCAGGACATACGATGACATCTCCGCCATCTACCGACGCAACGGCAAATTATAAGAGTAGCAGCCAAGGCCCGCTGAGATAGTAGCTGCGCCCGGAATGCAACGGCCAGCAGCGCAAACATACGATGCCATCTACC
>JAHWFP010120645.1:0-29238 GCA_023313725.1 Lithobius niger | reverse complement strand
CGGGCGGGGAGCGACTCCGCTAGTAAACAAAAAGGAGCTAAACGTCACTTTTGAGTATATAACACAGTCTGTACATCCTTTACTTTGCTGTGTTTGGTTGCTCGACCCATCATACCACACTGCAATGCCATGGTCCTCTTTCATGAGTGCAGCAAGGAATCACAAAACAAATAGGGGAATATTTCAGTTCGGAACTGAAAAATGTAGGAAATATAGGAGCGTTTTGTGATTTATAGGAGCTTTATAGGAATCCTATAAAAAATAGTAAGTATTGGAGGTCTGGGAGACCTGAGCTTTGCTTAGTCAGGATACTTTTCTCTGTTGTAACTTTGTTACTTAAAATTGTGATGAAGCGACCTAAGTATTGCAGCTTAGGCCCAGCCGTCATCAGATAGTGGACCTAATGACCACAAAGTTGTTCCTTATTCATAGGACATCAAGGAGACAGGCATTTTTCAAGGTGCCCAATTTCACTGTAAAAACTACAAATGTCAAAATAAAGAATAATTTCAAGGGTTGGCAATAAATGCACGAAATTGGATCCAAAGTTGTTCCTGTTTTACACAGCGGTCTAAAGACCACTGCGTAAATATACAAGTACGCTGATCAGTACGGGTTTTCCCTGAACTTACCATCTTTTTCAACCAGCTCTGGGCACCTGACTGCCGTTTCCCGCATGTTTAAAAGGAGGAAAACGACGCTAACGGACAGAGCTGGTGCACGAGCCACTCAAAGCGCTCACAAGAGGTTGATAAAGGGAAACTTAAAGTATTAAGACAGAGACCTTAACAGAGTCCGACTGGTTAGCGGATTCGGGAACCTAAAGTATTAAGACAGAGATCTTAACACAGTCTGACTGGTTAGCCGATTCGGGAGAACCTAAAGTATTAAGATAAACACCTTAACAGAGTCCGACTGGTTAGCGGATTCGGGAGAACCTAAAGTATTAAGATAGAGATCTTAACAGAGTCCGACTGGTTAGCGGATTCGGGAGAACCTAAAGTATTAAGACAGAGACCTTAACAGAGTCCGACTGGTTGCGGATTCGGGAGAACCTAAAGTATTAAGACAGAGACCTTAACAGAGTCCGACTGGTTAGCGGATTCATGAGAACCTAAAGTATTAAGACAGAGACGTTAACAGAGTCCGACTGGTTAGCGGATTAGGGAGAACCTAAAGTATTAAGACAGAGACCTTAACAGAGTCCGACTGGTTAGCAGATTCGGGAGAACCTATATTAAGACAGACCTTAACAGAGTCCGACTGGTTAGCAGATACGGGAGAACCTAAAGTATTAAGAAAGAGGCCTTAACAGAGTCCGACTGGTTAGCAGATACGGGAGAACCTAAAGTATTAAGAAAGAGACCTTAACAGAGTCCAACAGTGGTTAGCAGATTCAGGAGAACAACGGATTGCTTGCGACCAAACTCAATTAAGTTGTTTGCTTTATGCAATCATCACATAAATTGGGGGCCTGTCCGGGATTTGAATCTGGGACCTCTCGCACCCAAAGCGTGAATTTACAGTCTGGTTACTTGTTGCACCATCCTGTGGGAAATGTTGGGTACTACGACTGCAGCTCTTGTTCTAGCAGTTGTTTTTTGTTCCACCAATAAACTTTTTTTCCCTCGGCTTTTTAACCATCTGCTTTTTTTCCGCAGCTTTTTTTTTAGATTTATTTTAAAGGTATATTCCTGACGGTTGGCTTTCCTGTATGACTCAGTTTTGCTACATTGCTTCGGTCGCTTGAAAATGTTGCAAAGGCATTCATTTTTCTATTCCCCCCCCCCCCCTCGTGAAAAACTGGTTTGCTACATTCACTCTTAACCTACGTAAATGTTGTAAAAGCTATTTTGCGCAGGATGCTCCAATACAGCGAGAAGGTTTGTCCCTTTAATAGCCTAGTAAACAACTGGTGAAAACCCGTGAAGAGCAAGAAAATTTAAAAGATAAGCTGAACAACATTTTATGATACAAAGGTGCAAGTTATTTAAAACAAATTCTTTATCTTGCTCAAAGGTAGGGCATAATTTTAAACTATAATGAAAAAAAATAATAATTTCTAGACATTCAAGAACGTAGCTAACAATTTCATGGAATTCAAGGCCTTGAATTTTTTCTTAACAAATTCGCAAAAGCGCTTTAAAGGATTTGTGCGAATCCCACATTTAGCAAACTATCGCAGGAGCTGCACCACTACACGAAAAAGAAACGCACGGTTTACTTACTGATCCCCATTGGTAAGCTTGCAACAGAACCATATACCTCAGTCGGCCTTATTCTTAATTAACCCTTATGTTAGGAGGTTAAAATCCGTCTCTGTCGTCTAAGATCTAACTCAGCAACAGACCACAACAATGACGTCACCGTCTGTGACGTCTTAACTGGAAGTGTGATGCCGCCCTATCTACAGCTTTCACTCGTTTATTCATGCGTGCATCCGTTCTATCACCTTCGTGTTGTTTAAGTTCGTCCGTAGATGGCTCTGTCCTCCATACAAACGCCATGTAACGACCTGCAGTATAGTGACTGATAATGACGTCACTAATTTAAACTGGAAGTTTGTGACGTATCTACAACTTCCACTCGTTTGTTTATTCATGCCTCTCTTCCATCAGTATAACTTACCATGTAATTATTACTCACCGTTATTATCAGTGTGACGACATCGCCCTCAAAACCCCCTCCCCCCCCCGCCTCTCCCCCATCCTTCGTTTATCATTTTACTTTTGTTGTTCCTAATTGGTTCTGCGGAAGTAGAAAGTATAAAAAGGTAGAAGTTTATTTACCTCACGTTCACTCCACCGTTAGATATTGTCTTGTCTTTCGTCTGGTATCTGCACCGGATGTGGAAGCCCCTTCCCTGATTCGTAACCAAACGCCGGTGAGGTTGAACGACGACAGTGTTGAAGTATTCAACGCCATCGGTCTGAAACGAAAGTGAACGAAAAGAAAAATGAAGACAATTGTTTATAAAATTGCTTTTTGTTACGTCATTTTTTATTAGAATTGTAACGTACTAACAGCATAAAGGGAAAACTATAATTAACTAAGATGTTTACTACACGGTGATGTGCGTTAATTCCACTTCACTGGACTTGACAACTATGTTACCAGGCAACTTCCGGTTGCAACAAATTAAATCCATTATATTCAAATTCGTGAGCCCAGTGGAGCCCAGAAGGGAATTAACTGGTGTTTTGGGGGAGGGGGGGGGGGGGTATTGATCCATTATATAACACCACCACAGGGTTACCCTTCAAAACGTTTTTTTGTTGTTGTTTAACTAGCCTTTAAATACAGGAACCCTCTAACTTTATGGTTACTAAATTCAAATTGTCTTCCATTTCGGGGGGGGGGGGGGAGCCATCTTAACCCCCAAACTATAGTTTGTTCCACATTACGTTCAGAAAACTGACTTCAGGAAATGACGTCACGTTTCCTGCCACTATGAGTACAAAAAACACGTAAATATCTCACTCGTAGACTATAACAGTAACTCTGCAGACTCTACAAGTCTGATATTCACATGTTTTTGCACTCGTAGTGCAAGGAAACGTGGCATCATACAGTCAGTTTTCTGCAAACATAATGTGGAACAAACTATAGGGCAGTGACACGACGTAGTATTATTGTATATAACTATGCTGGAGCCTTTTAATGGGTTAGCTGCAAGGGGCACTGCTGAGAGAAACAGAAGGGCGTCATACTGAAGCCGATGCTGTGAAGAGTGATTTCTTAGACCTAAAACGCGAGATTTTTGTTGTTGGAGAAAACAACGTTATTTTAAGCCTAAGAAATCCGCTCTTCCGTTGTTTTTCCCTCCATTTTTATGTAGTGCACCTTGTAGTTATGCCCTCCAAAACCCATACTGGTGCCAATATCATGGCGGCAAATGTCACTGCTCTATAGGAGCCACAAACTAGGTGCCACAATAATAAATAGAATTTGCATGTCAACACTACAAATTGTTTTTTTTTTCTTTTTGGGGTGGGGGGGTTGTTGGATATATTTGTACTTGGGGGGAGAGTCTTCATAGCCATTGGGGGGAGGGGAATGGGCACCACAACACGACATTTTGCCATTTTTTAAAGCGTTTTTACCCTTTTGTCCCCAACACCCTTCTCCATCACCCATTTTTGAATGTATGTGGTCACATGCAAATTAGTCCTAATTTTTTGGCTTCCGGTTGATCCAATCCCAACGCCAGCTAAAATCGTGAAGTAATTGAACCTATTTTGTCTAATTCCACCGAATTCCACCGAAGTCCCTCAAAACTACGGGATAATAACTATTGTGTGCGCGGCGTATCTTGAGTCCTGGAAGTATTTTACGAGCGGCTACGTCTTCCTGGAGGGAGCGGCTTTAATCGGCCGCCGCCATTGTTTTTGTAACCATTTTGGATATCAACCAGGCACTCTGCTACCAGAAACGTTTAATCGATTATCTGTCTTCGTTCTGCAGCGAACTCAGATAGGCCGCGCATACTTTAATTTCGGCTAACTGTCCGATCAGAGTTCGATTGGCATGGAAAGGACGTCTGTGTAATTTGGAAAACAGTCCAAAACAGAGCATTAATTTTTCTAAGGGGGAGGAGAAAATATCGAATGGACGCCAAAGGTGTGGCAGCCATGGGTAAATATTTTTCGCTTTGGGTAAGTTTTTGAGTATAGGGAAGATTTTGTTGTTGGAAAAAAAATGTGGAAATGTCCGGGAAAATTTGGTTATATTACTGTGTGTCTGCACTGTTTTGGTGTTATTTGGGGAAGATTCTTGAATTATATTTACTTCTGGTGGTAACCAAAGAGCCCCTGTGCCATACGTGGCACAATGGCACTACGGCAGGCCGAGACTGTGTCCAGTTACGTATTATCTGGTGGGATTGCGGTGAATTTTTTACTCGGCGGAATTGGTCGGAATTGGCTGTAATTTCACAACTTCTTCAATTCAGGTAAAATCAAATCCTATCAAAAAACAAAACTGTTAAAAAGGACCGCCAAGTTCCGAATGGTTCGGCCCTTCAAAGGATTGATCTCAACACACCAAAACATTCCCCAAGTTAATCGCACCGACTAACAGTTGGAAGGTTAAATGAAAACAAGAGCATTGCTACTTTGGGTAGCAACGTTCAAGTTTTGATTTACCGTCAAAAGTATTATTCGGTGTGATTAACGTGGCGAATGTTTTGGTGTTTTGATATCACTCCTTTAAAGGGCCGTTCGGAACTTGGCGGTCCCTTTTACCAGTTTTGGCTTTTGATATGATATCACTTCTTTTTTAAAATTTTAACTGTGTATTAGACTCAACTCTTCTGCAGATGTGTAATAATGTGCCACGTCCACAATAGGTTGAGTGGCCATTTACCCGTTATTTTAATTTCATATCACTCCTTTGAGAGGCCGAGCCATTCTCAACTTGGTGGCCTCTTTACTATAGTTTTGGGTTTTATTTTGACATTTTGTTTATTTTCCATGAATTGGACGTGGATACAATTTCTTTGGCAACGTTGTTTATATTTATCGCGATGCACTAATGTGTGTCTAGCTCCTGTGAAATCAATTCAAGATAATTCAAATCAATTAGATTCAAACCAACTTATTGGCCATAAATCTCTTGAGAATTAGGGCAAAGATTTGGCTATTGTGTTTTAGTGACTTGAGGACTGTCCACTCGGCTATGCTCAAGAACCCGCACATAACTCTTTTATCACTAGTTTAGTAATTTTCATTCATGTCGTCAACTATTCGTAATGTGTAGTGTGGTGAAGGATTAACTTTAAATTTTGACAGCTTTAACTTTTTCAACTGTCGTAACGTGCTTTAAATCCATCTTACCAGACGTGCTCAATCGGTAAGTGATCAAAACTGTTGTCTAGACAGAAGTAGTCGACGAATGTTTGAGAAAACTTTGAACTTATGTTATTTCTACACGGAAAGTCACTCACTCGTAAGTTCAAGCTCGAGTAGATTCGGTTATTTTTTCCTGGCACGGTCCATTGTGTCCATTCTCCACGGTTAAGCGCTGGTTTAAGAGCACCAAACCTCAAAACGGCGGGGCGACACGAAAATGAATTTACGGCCGGCTTGGTGGGAAGGTGGGATTATTGTTCTTTGATCACGATCGTAGATTTAGGCCTAATATACCGATAGCGATTGTGCGTGTCAGTCTTTCCATTCTCCTAAAGTCTTTTTTTTCCGCTTGTTTTTAGTAGGTGGACAGGTTTTATCACAATACTAATGGAGACAACGCCTAGGGTCCGGGTGTGGTCTGGCTTGACCACTCAATCTATATGAAAGTTATGCAAAACCAGAGTTTATCTAACTATGTAAAACAGATTTACGTTTAAAGAGGAATAAAGCGATGTGTATATACTTTAAACAAAAAATAAATGAGACTGTTTTAAGCAATCTAATTGAAAAAGAAAACGAAACCAGCGAGTTCAGTATCTATACATTATTAAAGACGTATGATGTTCGTGCGTACGTGTGTGTTTGTACATTTACTCCTCGGGAACCAAGGCACCTACAAAGATGGGAGTAGGACCAAATGAAAGATAATTAAATGCGCTTCGGTTAGGCCTATTTTCATCGCTGTAACTTGATATTTTGACCCTCAAATACGTGAAAAAACCTGCGTAAATAACTTAGAATTTTTTTTTTTACCCTCATGGTTTTTGTTCATGCAAACCTCCTCGAGCGAAGCAAGACGACGCCAACGGAGCAAGCGAAGCGAGCATTGTTGCTAGTTTTACATTATTTTCGGTGTTTCCCGAGTAATTAATGCTACCAAGGGTTGGCTGAAGAATTCAGTTAAAATATGAACTACTTTTTTCTTACACACTACGTAGTAAAAGCGTAACCTAAATGTAGTAACCATCGCAATTGCCGGTTGCAAATGTGTTAGCATTTAGATCTAGTTAGACCTAGTGTTAGCATTTAGACCTAGCGTTTAGACCTAGTTAGCATTTAGACCTAGATTTTAGGCGTATTGTTAGCTTTTAGACTTAATTTTTACGTGCCGTTTCAATTTCGTAAGTGGCAGCTAACAGAAAAGTTGGTTCGAGAGTATAGGCTATTTATTCATGCAACACGGTGTCGAGAGTTTTTTTTTAATGAAGCTCACGTGTGTCGTTAACGAAATCCTTTTTTTTTTACGGTTGCGTGCGTGTCTTCCTGTAGTGGTTAAATGCGACGATCAAATGTTATTATTTCATTGAGTTACGTCGATACAGCCAAGATGTTTTAATTTACCGTATTTTTTAAAGGATTGACGAACGGACAAAATCGTGGCTTTAATCTTCCCAGCCGTTTCGGCTGTACGAAAGACTAAAAGCCGCTTCCCGTTTTATATTAAAACAAAAAAAATGGCTGCACGGTTTTGAATTTTAGGTGTAGCACGCGGAAACGCGCCGCCGATCATCCTCACGAAATGTTGTTTCCTGATTTGTTTCCTAAAAAAAATATATCACGTTCTACGTGTTTATTTTTATTTTTTTGTTTGATTTCATATCCGTCTTGGTCCTTAGCTTGTTAAAAAAAACAACAACAACAACAAAAACAACAACACACACACACTTTTACTTTCCTGTAAACTGACACTATAGTGAAAGTAGAAACAGAGAGAAAACAAAAACTAATCACGACAATCGTTACTAACAAGGCACGAAATTCCTCTACTCGAGCTGGTCGTGGTGGTTTGTGGTGAGAGTGTTGGCCCTTGCTCCCAATGAGTCGATCAAAGCTTGGTCGATAACTGGAGTATACGCCGACAGACCCTGCCATACATACTGAACGACTAGTGTGAGAGACTACCCAGTTCCTTCAACACGTCTGGAATTTCGCATCCTCTGGCCAATATAATGTTACCATGAATAAGAATTCCCCTTTGATCCCCGTATTTGCATTTTCTGACTTTTAGTGATACGCAATACCATAGTTTAGAAAGTTAACCAGATATCTTACGTCATCCAAGCGTACGCAGGGCCCTAGAGCAACTATACCGCAACTACCCATAGGGCCCCGCGTACGCCTGGATGAGGTAAGATGTAACATTTACTTTACTTTCTAATCTATGGTAGCCGTTCTCATCTGTTGGTGATGTCTGTCTGTATCCGTTAAAACCCATTCTCCGATTTATTTCAAATGTTGGACATGCATTCTATGCCCTATTTGTGGTTTGAAGTTCGTAAAAAAAAATTAATTCGGCGGGACTTTGAAGGCGGGTTTATGCAGCGACTCGCCTTTGCATTCTCGCAGCTAGAACTCAATCGCGATGGCAAAGGTTGCATTGCCATGGTAACAACGCTAAATGGATTAGCTAAAGCCGACATCGTTTGAGTAAATACTTGCAATCTTATAATCCGTGCCAATAATATAAAGAATTCCTCATGACGAAACAATTTTCCCAAACGCTTCTGAACTCACGTTATTTGCTGTTTTCGTTGCAAGGCGGCCGACATAAAACCGCCGCCATGTTGGAATTTTAAGTGATTTCTTCTAGCGGCGAGAATGCAAAAGCGAGTGGTTGCGTAAACGTGCCCTGACTCTCGGATAACAAAATGGATCAAACATCATCAACAACAAAATCACTGGTTGAAGACCATTTAGACACAATTTCAACCGATAGCCTGTGCCAGCCTTAAAGAGTTTTTACGGTTCCGAAAAGTTTTTAAGGTTCAAAAGTGAGCCATTTTAAGCAAAAGTTTGAGTAACTTTTAATCCTTTAAAAATTAAAAAAATAAACGTTTTGTTCTGTCAGTTTTATTGTAGACTTTTTTTTAAAGTTTATTCTTCTACCTCGATCGTTTTCAGAAGCTTAACAAGATATAAACGAACCCAAACAAATATCTAGTCAGATTCTGTCCCCCCCATCAGATTCCCTTTTTCCACTCCAAAAATCTCATTTTTACAGCCGATTTTTTTTTTTTGAAAGGATGGAAATACCCACATAAGAATTTGTGCAAGTCGGGGAATTTAATCCCTTTGTTGAAACGAAACTACGACGCTGCATTTAAGCTCCTTCTCCACTTCTTCTAAGTGCAGCATCGTTGACTCTAAATGTCTTCCAAGTCCCTTTCCATCGTTTCTTCCTTAATCCTCTGCACGACCCTTTAAAATCTTACCAACCAGGCGGAAACTCTCAAATCTCTCGAAATCTCTCGTCTGCCACGTTGACTTTATCTTCAAACTCTTCCGTTCTCAGCACAGCCCCTTCAGAGCAGACATTAGACAAACATTTCATTTCGCGTAATGGCGGCGTTATATTGCGCGACCTGGACCCATAATGGCGTCAATTGTCGTCGCCGGGCACCGAGACTGAAGTGGCCGCCAAGAGAGAAGATAGAAAGCTCTGCACGCGTGTACAGTCTAGATCGTTTTGTAAATATAGATGGTTTCACGCGTCGCAACCAGGATAATAACAAATTGGAAGGGATAGCAGTTATGACTGAAAGATGGACGATAAAAGCCTATATGCGTCCAATATTACCGATTCAAGTATGTAAATGAATTAAATGGTTTGTCTGCACTACCGGACTAGTCCTACGCACTCTGAGCCTTATGGACTTTAAAAGACCGACTCCGTTGAAATTTCTATGCAAATCTAGTCAGCTTCGAAACTCAAACTATGAAAGTAATATCAAAATAAGGCCAAATGTGATACCAGAGCCAAAATTGCTCTCACCACACTTCTGGTCCGAACTATGATCATAACTGAGATCCGGCAATCGCCACTTACCAAAAAAAAAAATAATAACCTGCATGACTGGATCTGCTGGTAATCCAACTCCAAGCTTTAGTAATTCCTTCTTGTTTTTCAGCCAGACCATGTCGCACCAATACAGTTCACAAATATCATAATAGACAATTATCTCCGGTTGTGATTTTACGAATTTGTGTTGTGATTATATATAGACGTCAGAGAGGGTAGCACTATATAATGACAGGCAGAGACAGTGTCCCAATTGAAACGCCGCCATTTTGAGGCCAACAATGTCTGTTTCAGTACGTTTTTTTTTTTTTTTAGCAAGAATTGAAGTAGATTGGGGGAGAGGGTCTCTCTTCTTTTCATCACTTTACAGCATCTGCGTGGCTGTCATAATTACGTTCTATATTTTAGTGATGAACGCCGTACCAGAACAAACGCCGTTTATTTTGCGATAAATTTCCAGTGTTTAGACAAGTATACTGTTAAGTTCTCTGATACATACATGAATTCGAACTTTCTCGAATGTTACAATACGATGAGGACGATAAAAAAAACTATTTCCTTTCCGTCGATGTACGTTAGTGGCCATAGACTACTGAGAAAGATTAAACATGTTCTTAGTTTGGCTGCATAATGAATTCAAAGATCTGTGACTCGGTTAAGTCTTAAAGGTAGTAAACGGGATGCCTTGTGCTCAAGTTCCAGTGAGGAAGTATAGTCTTCTTTCTTTTCAGCCTAGCGAATCTTTCATTTTTATGAGACCAGTCGTTATCAGCGTTATTTAAAGTGACATGAGGTCTTGACGCGCTCAGTGATTCGGGTTTTTTTTTTTTAATATTAGGATTAAGACATGGAATTCTTCACCAAGGTCTATTGAGACAAAAGCTTCACGCACGAAGTTTTATCTCAATCGGCCCTGTTGTCAACGTCTTGTCTGCATGAATGAACCGGCGAGGAAAGGATGAACGTTACTAACGAGGTTACTAAGGTTACGAGGTTACTAAGGTTATCTCCGATGCCATGAGTCTGAAGAGAAGGGCCTTGTGGTGCCGCGGGAAAATAATGAAATAATTTCCCTGAGTTTTCCAGGTTTTCTAGAGTCGTTGAGGTCAATTTCCAGACTATTTACAGTAATTTTAGGAAGAAAATGTTTCTACACATTTTACTAGTTTTATTTGTATTTAGGGCTCACGTAAGTGAAAAGTGCCGCCGATTTAATGAAGTTTTCGGTGTAAACACAGAAATACAAGGAAACATTTTATTTTACCATAAGGTCTCAACAAAATGTGTTTAATGCACTTATGACTAGGCCTATAAGTGCGGCTTTGTTTTCCCTGAGTTTTCCAGGTTTTTTTTTGAAAAACCGGAAAATTTCTTGTTTTCTCCCCGCGTTGTTATAATAATAATATTTGTCAAGCAAATTGCCAACAGGAGAAGGAAGGGACATCGGAGGTCCACTGACACCATTCCTCATTTAAACGCACAAGAAAGAAACTTGTCAAGGCTTAACAGCAACTAATCTAATTTTGAACACAGAAATAGTGGGTGCTGAAACAACATACAGTGGAAGCGAGTTCCACGGCCGGACCACGCGATTGCAAAAGAAAAATTTCCTGCAATTTAAGTTGCACTTGGCCACAGCAAGCTTCCAAGGGTGACCCCTTGTACGAGAGTTCCCACGAATCGTGAAAAAGTCAGACACAATAATTGCTGTTAAGTTATGAATAATAGAAAATGTCAAATGTAGGTCCGCTCTTAGTCGTCGGAGTTCCAGGGATTCAAGTTTCAGCAACTCAAGTCGCCTACCATATGATAAATAATACAAACCAGGGATGCGTTTAGTAAAAGTTCTTTGTACAGACTCAATATATCTTACATCTTTTAATAAGTGCGGTGACCATACTTGACTTGCATATTCAAGCAATGGTCTAACGAAGACCTTAAAGGCCCAGATCATAGAATTGCGGTTCCCGCTAACGAAACATCGTCTAATCATAATCGCACGGACCTTAGCGAGTGGAACAATTTTATTACAATGAGCAGCAGACTTGAGGTCTGATGATATCCAAACCCCCAAGTCTTTAAACAAACTCTGTTCCGATAGCACATGGGTATCCAATTTATATATAAAATGACTATTTCCAAAACCAAGATGAAGAATACCACATTTGGTATTGTTAACAGGCAACTGCCAAGAAACTGACCATGAAGTCAGGTAATGTAATGCGGATGAAGATCAGTATGATCTTTAATAGATGCAACTTGATTATATAACTTCAAATCATCCGCAAATTTAGGTTTTTTGACCGAACCACACATTGGGTCAAGATCAGATATAAATAGAATAAAAAGTAAAGGGCCCAGAACAGATCCCTGAGGAACCCCACTGGTCACCGAGCCAGAAACAGAGGTGGCACACCCAACGCTGACCACCTGATGACGATCCGTGAGGAAAGACTCGATCCAATTTAAGATATCACCACGAATTCCAAAAGAAGGCAATTTTGCACAAAGCTTGGAATGGACCACCGAATCGAAGGCCCTTGAAAAATCTATATAGATTATGTCAACAGGGTGACCATTGTCTATAGATAGTGTCCAGTCATTAAAACACGATAAAAGTTGCGGGACAGTTGATCTTTTAGGTAGAAAACCAAATTGATTTTTCGGCAATAAGTCTTGATCCTCAAGGTGTTCCAAAATATTTGATTTAATTATTCGTTCAAGTATTCTGCAGGGCACACAGGTCATAGAAACAGGTCTGTAGTTGTCCGGATTTGCCGCATTTCCCTTTTTAAAAATCGGAACCACTTTGGCCAGTTTCCAATCAGTGGGCAGAGTACCAGTTGTGAAGGATGTATGTAGAATGTAAAATAAAGGCAAACAAAGCTCATTTGATAACTTTTTGTAGAAAAACGACGAATAACCGTCCGGTCCCAACGCATGACTATTTTTTAAGGAATTAAGTGCATTAAAAACAAGCAATGGTGTGATTTCTATCTGTTTTATAGTCTTAATTTTTGAGTTCAAAACACAGGGAATATCATAATTATCACTGACGAAATTATTTAAGAACGTTGATTGGAATGCCTCGGCTTTTTCCTGATCCTTGATTAACAATTTGTCATTTATAATTAAAGGTGGCAAGTTATTTAGAAGTTTCCTTTTACGTTTAACGTGTCGGAAAAGGGCTGATAATGTACCTTCAGAAATAACTTTTTTTTCCTTTTCAATTTCAATAAATTTAATATGTTTACGTAGACTTGCCGAGTAATTAATATATCGTAGTTTATTAGCTTTACACCTGTCAGCCTTATAGCACTTCCATAGTTTCAACTTTAAATGTAGTTTAAATGTAGTTAAATGTAGTTTCAAATGTAGTTTTAATTTCCTGAGTTTTCCAGGTTTTCCTGGCTTCCCAGTTTTGGGTTCATGTCCCGAAATGGTGGCTGTATTCGAAATCATGAAACACTACATTTAAAAAAGCAAATTATTTTGTCTCTACTTACCACATCATTGGTCATGGTGTTACACGAATGCAGAGGCATCTGGTATGTGATTTGGCCCAAAGCATCGGTATACTCCACCATGCACGATGAGTTGCGCGCAAGGCCTTTCGGGTAGATGAGGCCATTGAATTCAGAGGAAGCGTGCAACGTGATGAGGATGTTGTCACTGTTGCAGTTGACTTCCACGTCCGAGATAGACGTTGGTTCTGCAATAATAAAAAAAAAACCTTAAATATTACGTTGCATGTTGCTAAAAGACAAGCTTCACGAATGATTTTTAAAACATGTAACCCCTAAAGTCGAGAACTAAACAAATTCCCATCGTAATTGCTGCTTTATTTCTCACCGTTAAATAATTTTCAATCCGTAAATGAATGTAAGTAAGGCACTTGAGGAAGGTATCAAAATATCGAAATATAAACTGTGAAGTCATTTTATGTGACGATTGTGCACCTTGTAGGTATCAAAGACAGTAGACAGGCCACACTTAAGTACTCGATGATAACATCACGTCTATTGTTAGGCCCGAGTACAGTAATGTCTGTTAATTTTGATATTGGATAGTCCAAATCCCTGAAACCCCTTACAAACTTAAAACCACAAATAAGGCGTAGAAAGAGCGTGGAAAAGTTGAAATGAATCCTACAATATCTTCAAACGTTAGCGCCGATTCAGACAGACACCAAAACACGACGAGAAGTTCATTTGCTTTGCTTCGCTTCGCACCGCGCATCATTCAAATCCACGAATTCGTGTCATTTCAAGTATCTAATATTCTTGCCATCATATGCTTTTAACGTCTATGGTGTAAATATTAGCCAGGAAGGATATAAGGGGAAGGGAACGCCAACACATTGGTTATTTGGGCCCAAATCTGACAAACCGGACTTCATTTTGACCAGAAAAAAAAACCGTACGCGGCTGAAACGCTGCAGACATATAACCAGTGGAAAACCGCAGTGAGGGGTGGGGGGTGAAGGGGTGACGGAACAAACCAAGAAGATGTGGCTAAAGAGCCATAGGGGGGAAAAAACCAGTAGATGTGGGTAAAGAACCATGGGGGAAAAAAACGGAAGATGTAGCTGAAGAGCCGTAGGGAAAAAAAAAACAGAAGATGTGGCTGAAGATCCATGGGGAGGGAAAAACAAGATGTAGCTGAAGAGTCAGTGGGAAAAAAAAACAGATGTGGCTAAAGAGCCACAGGGGGGAAAAAAGATGTGGCTGAAGAGCCACAGGAAAAAAGTAGAATATGTGGCTAAAAAGCCATGGAGGAAAAAAAACCAACTTTCTGCCCCAGGAAGTGTTTGATGAAAGCGCTGATGTGTGATCGGAATTTTTTTTCAGACAATGTCATAAAAAACGTTTCATGCGCTAAGAAAAAATCCATGCGTCTGCTCCTGAGAATCATTTAATTTACTTTTAGCGGCCTATAAAGAGTCACAAAGAATAAAAGCCAAACAAAATGAAGTTTTGATGACGTTTATTTACATAAAAAACATACAGTAGACAGAAGAGCTCCGACATCTTTCAAATATTACCCGAAATTCCACCGAGGACGTAACACCACTGCCATTTCTTGGAGTCAATAAAATTTCGCAATTAACCTCTTACTTGTTTTATCACTGATCTTTACTCGTTGCGCGTTAACAGTTTCGGCAACAAAACTTGTGCCAGATTGGACATGAAACTTCCTTCAACATTACACCGCAAAGTTTCCATGAACCGCACATTGCGATGTCTGTCCTTCAGCCATAATTTCCTTATAACCTGTTTGCACTTGGAATATTTTCAAACGTACGTGGCCTATTTTTAAGTTCTTAAGATTGTGGCGGAGGCAGTTTGTCGTTTATGATAATGTAGGTTGGCCCTATCAATTAATTTTTACATTATCTGCAAATGGAGCTAGAACAGCAACAAAACCGGTATTTTGTCTGGCCTTCGTCATTTCATATGGCAAGTTCAATAAGTTGAATGGATGGATAGAAAAATTCAAAATGGCCGCGTAAGAAATTGACGAAAGGCCTCTATTCTGAACCGGAGGCTGCGTAAATATCGGATATAAAATTCTTGGGTTACCGTTACAATCACTGCTGTTTACCGACTATGCTTTTCTATGTTGTAATTGTGGATTGCGGATTTAAGAAAGTGAATTATAAATACTGTAAATCCTCATTTGTGGCCGGTTCCTCAATTGTAGCTTGCCTCTAATTGTAGCTGGGTGCTTTCCCATTCTTGAATTAGTAGTAGCCGGCCTCTAATTGTAGCTGGGTGCTTTCCCATTCTTGAATTAGTAGTAGCCGGCCTCTAATTGTAGCTGGGTGCTTTCCCATTCTTGAATTAGTGGTAGCCGGCCTCTAATTGTAGCTGGGTGTTTTCCCATTATTGAATTAGTAGTAGCTGGCCTCTAATTGTAGCTGGGTGCTTTCCCATTCTTGAATTAGTGGTAGCCGGTCTCTAATTGTAGCCGGGTGTTTTCCCAATCATAAAGTAGTAATAGCCGGTCTCTAGTTATAACCGGGATAAAATGGCTTTTCGGAAAGATTCTTATTTATTAATAGTTACCACCATGTTTAGGTTTATTATTGGTAAAATTAGTAAACCTAAATATTAAAAAATAATTAATAAAATTAATAAACTATTAATAAATGATTTATTAATGGCAATAGCATTCATTTGATACTTTTTACCGTTTCTCCTGTGTAAATTTCCTTTATGACTTCTCGTAATAGCCGGTCTATAGTTGTAGCCTGGTCAAAATGCCTTGAGTTTTAACCAGTAGTCCGAGATACAAATAGATGATTTACGGTATTAGCAAGTGCTGGATAGGGCTTAGTTGATTTTTTTTTAGTAACTTCGCTAAACTTTGGCCGATTTCGATAGGCCAAATAACCATTCGAAGCGTTTTTTTCACCAGATTTTCAGGGTATTCATCTCAAATTATTATAATAAACCGTTCAGATGTTATAATCAGAAAATCAATCAACAAATTTTAAAAATGTTCTATCTGTCTTTAAATTGAATCAGTCTTTCACGTAGAGAGAAAATTCTGTCTGTATTCAAATAAAGAGCTAAAGGGTTTAACAAGAATTGGTAGGTGTGCGATTATTTATTTATTTTTATACAGTGTGGCCCTGCATTGCACTGATACCTGTTGTAGCAATATCAGTACTACATTTTTTTAAAAAATAATTTCTTTGAGCCCTAAGTCAGCCGAAGCAACTTAATGCTTGTATGGCTGAACCGGCTCAAATTTTGAACATTACCAGACTTTTAGAAAAGAGGAAATATCTGGTAAAGGGAGGTGCCAACCCGGGGATTCAATCCGGGAAACCTCCGGTCATCGTAGGGGCCGAAAGATTGTCCAGAATTAGCCAGAATAGTTCCCATAGCCGCAGAAGGAGCATGGTAACCTCTCACGCTACCCTGGGCGGTAGTCCTGGCGGGGACTTTGCTACGGGCCCCTTTCCAGGAGTTCGACCAGATCCACAAACCTCCAGGAACCTCTCTCTCAACTCAGCCACGATGACCACATTACATTACACCTGTTCTCAAATAAACTGGTAGCCCCTTCGTAGTTACCGACTTAAAACCAAAGGCAGTAACGAAGAAATATGCATATTTTTAACAACTTTTTTTTAGTATTGTGTTGCTGTTTACTGCTTGTTTGTTTCCTTGTTAAAGGAAAAAAACCTACGAGCGCCTCGCCATCAAAACTGAGAACTTAAAGGCGGGTTGGCACCAAACTAAACTTTGCAGCATCCAGCGCTATCTAGTTCTCTGTAGCACTTGTCCGCAGCAAGCAAAGGAATGCACAAATAAATATCTTTGACATACAAACAAACCACTTGCCTCCTTTATTATTGAGTAAAAATTTGGTACGTCCTCGTGCACCTGGGAGCAAGCAGTAAACATTAACGATATCACTGGCACTAGATGGTGCCACGGTAGATTGTTTATATTTTACCGTGGCGTGTTCTAGGTATCAGTTAGACGATGGCGCGTTCGGCAACAATAAGGTAAGTCTTTCGCGGTTAACCCGAGTGGCGAAGCCACGAGGGCAATAAAGCGAAAGTCTTACCTTATTGTTGTCGAACGCCATCGTCTAACATATTTGTACAACGACGAGTTGGATCTTTAATGAGTGAGCCATTGTTGCAATAAAGCGGCATTGTTGTCGAACCATCGTCGAACATATTTGTACAACAAAGATTTGCATTGTTAGTAACCGAGCCATTATTGTGATAGCATAACGAGTCATTGTTGTCGGGAATGTTCTTTGCTATAACTCCGTTTTTAAAACTCAATAACTGCAAAAAAATGCCATTTTAATCAATTTTAACTCTTTCCGTTGGGTCTTTTTTCAGCTGTAATAAATGTATTATTTTGGAAACATTGACACGTAAATATTGATACACAAACATTGATAGCAGCAGTAGGTTAGATTTACTTACATAAGTAAGAACCAAAGGCCTTCGTTTTCTTACTTACGCAAGCAAGAACCCCAAGCCTTCGTTTGCTGTGCCTAGAATTCTTTTTTCTTATTTTAAAAATAAATAGTTGTTAATTTAAAGTGTGAAATAATTTCATAATACTTTCGAAACGATTTTGAATACGTAAATATGGACAGCGATTGTATTTTTACTACTTAAGTTAAGATCCAAAGTCCTTAGTTTTTCTTACTTACCCTGACGTAAGTATAAGAAACCCACGCTTAGTCGTGGTTCTTACTAGTGGTAAGACAACGGTTTCATTGTTGCAGCAATGTTGCAGCAGTGTGTCTTCATGAAATAAATCCACTGCAGCAACAATGGTCCAACAATGAAAGAGTTGTACAATGGCAGTAATATCGTTAATCTTCACAGCTTGCTCCCAGGTGCACGAGGATGTACCAAATTTTGACTCAATAATTAAAGAAGCAAGTGGCTTGTTTGTGTGTCAAAAGATATTTCTTTGTGCATTCCTTAACTTGCTACGAGCAAGCGCTAGAGAGAACTTACACTGACCTTACAAAATTCAACAAATACAAATACCGATATCATCATCACCATAAACAATCCATCAAACCTGGCAGAAGACGGCAGACGATTAGAGAATAATAACAGCTTTCTGGATTCGGTTAAGATCCGGTTCTGACACGGCAAGTCTTACAATTTTCCGAATTTGGCTATAGATTCGTTCAACTTCTGCGTTCCAATTGGTTTGGAAAAGTAGGGAAAAACGGACTATACAATTACCGCAGCTTAACGCCAGTACATTGGTACAGACGCGTAAAATCAAAGGAATACGATTTTCTTATTGACTGTGGTGTAACAGAAAAATTAAGACGCAGAAAACTGTTCCTAGACAACAAATGCCTGGTTGGCGGCCGTAGGAAAGGTTTTTCCTCCAAGGTAATGGTAGCTGCCCAACTCGGGAGAAAATTGTGCCCCGAACACCCACGACTACGGCCACCACCCAAACAGCCTTGCCCAAGGTTACCCGCTTTTTTTTTGTGCACCCTTAATCACTGTGCAGTCAACCAACGACGTCAGGGTTATGTCCGCTTTCGGCCGAACCTCGAGGCAAGATTTCCCTCAATAGCTGAATTGTATTTTCATACAGGTATTTATTGTGATTACTTCATGGCAGATTTCTTTTAAGGCATTTTGTGTAATAAATCTGTCAGACCCTTAACGAAAAATGTGAAATGGAATTTCTTTAGAAGTTTTTTTTTTTTACAGCGCTGTTTCAAGAGTGGATGGCGTGGTTTGAATTTCTTAATATTTGTTCATTAAAACCCTTGTTATCAAATAAATATGCCTGTCAATTAGAAGAGAATTGAAAGATTCCAGAGATTTGTTGCCCCTCGTTTTTGAAATACTGAATAATGAGTTTAAAAAATGTTCTTTTATGGCATTTTGCACCGTCTTCAAGTTTGAGATTTTTTCAAGCAAGAAAGGGAAGTTCTAAACTAAAGCGAAGTTCTCCGCTAGGATTTTTACCAGTTTCAAACGATAAATTGTGATTTTTTCATACGCAGCATGAATGTTGTTGTAAAATATAAACAAGAATGGACCCAAAACAGAGCCTTGTGGAACAGAAAATATCTTTTCGAGATGTTCGAGAAACTGCCATGTCGTTGCACTAGTGGACTCCAAATGAAAGTAGAAAAGGGCTTTCCCTTTGGTTTGTGATGAGGGGGAGGGATAAGGAATGTAAGGGTACAATGGTTCACTCAGTTCTGTATTTTAGTTTTTAAAAAGTTAAACAACTTTCTTTCGTCTCGTAATACTTTTGGTGTTCCCCAAGGCTGTGTTTTCAGTCCATTGTTATTTTTTTTTTGCCGAAAACTTTCAGCATTGCAGCTCACGTAAATAAAGAAGCATGTGTTATCTTTTTAGGGATAACAACGGTTAACTCAGTACTGGACCAGAGTTGATTTTCTGTTGTTTGCTTTTTGGAAAGTTAAACTACTCTGCTTCTTTTCAAACTCCTCGACAAGACGTTTGGTGCTCCCGTAAGGCTGTGTTCCCAACCACTGTTATTTGTTTTGTTGCCTAAAATATTCAAAATTACAGCTCAAGTAATCCAAGAATCATCTTTTATGGGAGAATGATGATTAACTCAATTTTGCTTAGGCCAAAGTCTTTTGGGAAGTACAACCACTTTTAACTTTCGAAAAGACTCTGCCCCACGCAGAATTGAGTTAACCATCATTCTCCCCTAACAGATGTTTCTTTATTTACTTGAGCTGCAACCTGAAGTTTTAAACAACTGAAGAAATACATGGGTTGTGAACACAGCTTCACGGGAACACCAAAAGTACTAGGACCGCCGCCATTATATGTTCACATACAGGAGCAAAGCCAAAAAGAAACAAAAAAAAAAATTCTGACACAGAACTGAGTTAACCGTTCTAACCCTTCAAAACATAACGCATGCTTCTTTGTTTTCTTATGCGTCAATTCTGAATGTTTTTGGCCAAAAAAAATAACAATGGACCCAGAACACAGCCTTGGGGGACACCAAAATATTAACGAGTAGTCTTAGCTCGAGAAAGTCAACACAAGACGAAAGAGTCGTTTACTACTTTTTAAAAACTGAAGCCTAAAACTAAGTGAACCATCGTTTCGTTTCACCCCCTAACCCCTCCCACAAATGAAACGCCCTCTCATACATTCAATTTGGATTCCGCTAGTGCAACGACATGGTACTTTTGCTATCGTTTACACCAACGTTATCGTTAAGAGGAATTCTACGGTCAGCTCGGTATATTCACAGACGTTGGAATTGTCTAACATTTCGGTTTAAATATTACCCCTTTAGGCGTTACAGGTTAATTAATTAACGTCATTGCCGCAGGCCCGTATACTACTAATTAATAAGCAGCAGTGTCGTTCAACTTTTTACGCGTCGTAAAATGGCACACGTAAATCATTTCGTAAGCAACAGTTTCAGGTTTGTGTCCTTTCAGTTAGAGAATTCGTAAATAGTTAAGTCACCCCGAAGACAACCGAAGCGAAACCGAACTTGAAACTGCGCGCCATTCGGCCAACATTTCGTACGAGCGCGAGCGCCTCCGTATAAGTACAATAAATCATGTTCTTGTTTTTCCTTAGGCGTCTCTGCTTGTGCACGTAAACAGAAAAAAGAATAGGAATTGGAAATGGTAATCATAAATAAGACAAATGTGGGGGTGGTGGAGGAGAGAGAAGGTCGGGAGTATCTGTGAATGCTCGCTTTATTCACTTGCGAATACCTCGAGGCACTGAAAATAATTTCAAGTCAGTGCCTAAAGGATTGCCCGAGGCGATTTCCGAGTGGGCCGGACGCCATTACTGCAACAAATTTAAGATGGAATGCTTCCCATTAAGGGAACAGATAAAAGCTTTTTTTTCTTTCCTTTCCTTTCTACAGAAAAGTTCGTGTCTCAGAGGGAAGGGAACTTATCAAAGATTCGCATCCCTTCGGAACAAACGATTACAGAAGAAGTTGTCTTGCCTACCCCTTTCCCATCCTCGCCATTCCACTTTTTTTCTTTCTGTTCTATTCATTTCGAAAATCGTTAAGGGGCATAAGCTGAAATTTTAAAGATCTACGGAGAATGGTCTATTTAGGTTTTTTTGAAAGTAAGATGCAGGTCTACAATTTTAGTCGCTTAATGTTGCTGCCTTATAGTGGAGGATTTAAAGAGAAAGTTGCTGGAGCTGCAGTTATGGAAAATAAAATGAGAAATAAGATTGGTCCTAAGACAGAACCTTGGGGGACAGCAGAAGTATTACCAAGCAAATTGGCGTATGGTGGGTATTTACTCACCATATTGCTAACAAATTATTAAAGAAAGCTTTTCCTTCGTGCCACGTGAATCCCTAGAATAAGTTTTCTTTATCAGGCAGGATTTTTTTTTTTAACTTTAGGAAGGATGATTTCAAGAGAAAATCGTTGGCGCGCCACATATGGAAGTTGGGGCAAAGCGATAAATAATAACTGTCCCAGAACGTAGCCTTGGGGCATTACTAAACAAACAAGCGTGTTTAAGTCTTCTAACCGTCTTGCTAACAAGTTAAATTACACGAATGGAAGGGCATAAAAAGTTAAGTTACATGAAAAGAATGAGAGTTTATCAAAGACTCGTCTCCCGTCGGAACAAACGATTTTAATGACCGTATTTTGCCCTTTGCATCATTGCTGCTGCAGTGTTGTTTTATACCAGGGACGTGCACACAGGGAGGGCAGAGGGGGTGTAAGCGCCTGCTCTCATGGCAAAGTGCCCTTTTTTTGTAAAAAAAAAAAAAATATGGCCTACATATGCTAGAGCGGTGGTGTAAAAAAGGGCAAACGGGCAGCAAAGGGCAAAATCTAAGAAAGTGTGCAAAGAGCGACAAAAAAGGGTAAAGACACCAACAAGATGAAACGTCCCCAGAAAGAAAATAAGTTGCCCCTGCCCTCTCGGGGACCTATACACTTCCCTGCTTTTTACTTTTTATTTTCATGTATATGAACATTCGTTAGCTTCAGAGGTAACTGAAAGTCATCATGACGTAGATAGAGAGGACTTTAAGGGTATTTATTTGTGTCGTTATACAACTTGAATGTCTGAATAAAGTCTTAACTTGACTGCAAAGAATGGAAAGGATCTCTTGTAAAAAATAACAGCAGGGGGCCCAAAACACAACCCTGGGGAAGACCGGGCCTATATACTATAGCACCATTCTGCGAGAGTCAAATTCCAGGGCCATATGGCACTAATTAGTACACGAAGGACACTTGCTGTTTCTACTGGTTTATACTTTTACCCACTGGAAATGAGATACTGGCAAAGTTACTACCAGTATGGCCAGGGTTGTGCGTGAGACTACCAAAATCTTTTAGCAGCTATGGATTCTAGTTCTAGCTATTCTGCATAATCTTTTGGTCGTGCCACGATCGTCGGTTTGTCAGTGTGAACTCCGGCTATACTACTGTCTTCCAAATTGCGCCAGTTTTGCTAACTTAAAGCGCCATTGACATAAATGCTTTAAAACGCACACACGCTGTAGGAGTTGAGTTGAAGCACGTTTTCACTTTCTTTATTTGTTGAAAACGTTAATTTTAGTTCTCACACCCGTTTTTTCTTCCCGTTACAACCATCTTATACAGCATTGGCGAAAAAAAAATACAATTCTCGCATGACATCATCGTCCATTCGTTTCTAAATCGTTGAGAAATGTTTTTGCTTGCGAAGACAGACCGGGGCCTAGGCCTAACAGTTACCATGGACTTCCACACGTAAATACTGGATGCCTGCACGAACCTCTCATTCTAAACGCAATCTTTTCTTTTCACGAGTAATTTCTGGAACTTTGGCCTGCGTTTGAGACCGCACCTGCAGCCGTTTCCACACACAAAGGCAAGACGAACGATATAACAAAGGTGCTTGTTAAGTGCATTTTTTCGCCATAAGAGCATGGAAAGAATGGGAAAGAAAGTTTGGAGTGAGATTAGTAATTGGTTTTGATACGACTTCAAGAGTTCAAGTACTGCTGGATGGTTTTCTATACGACTGAGACACAAACGTGAGCGTGATATGGACTAACATTTTGTTTTTCCTGCAAAGATATTCGTTCCAAACAAACCCACAATAGTGTGTCTCTCACCAAGATTCCTTCCGTCGTATCCAGATAAATATAACAGCATGTGGACCACTAGATACTTATGAGAGATTTTAGGTTTTTTCCAGGCAGCTGAGGAAATCAAGCAACCCGAAATAAAAAACCGCCATATATACATTCTGGTTAAAGTCCTTTCAACTGCTGGGGTTATTCCGGAACGGAGGAGGACTATTTTGCTAAGAAATTTCATAGGGTCTGATGCTGCCTTAACGTTGAGCAAATAGGATCCGCAGAATGAGTTTTTAAAGTTGCCTACCTTTTAGGGTTTGATGCCGCCTTAACATTGAGCAAATGGGATCCGCAGAATGAGTTTTTAAAGTTGCCTAACTTTTTGGGTTTGATGCCGCCTTTACATTGAGCAAATGGGGATCCGCAGAATGAGTTTTTAAAGTTGCCCTAACTTTTTGGGTCTGATGCTGTCTTAACATTGAGCAAATGGGATCTGCAGAATGAGTTTTTAAAGTTGCCTTCCTTTTAGGGTTTGATGCTGCCTTAACATTGAGCAAATGGGAATCCGCAGAATGAGTTTTTAAAGTTGCCTAACTTTTTGCTTCTTATTGGGTGAAGGATTTTGAGAAAAAAATTGCTGGAGACTCACTTCTGGAGTTAAAGGCAAAGTGAGAAATAGCAGTGGTCTTAAAACAGATCCTTGGGGAACAGCAGAAATATACCCAAACAAACCAGCGAACAAAGTAACAATGTAATAGTGAGAAATTCACTTTTCGTGATATTTATTTATTTACCTCTTCAAATAAAAGTCTAAAATTCGTTCGTCAAATTGTTCAATGACGAAAGAATATTGGACTTTATTTGAGGAGGCTAAATAAATAAATATCCTAAAAGTGGATTTCTCACAGTTAGATATTATATTTTGTTTGCTGGCTTGTTTGGTTATACTTGTTTGGAAAGAATTGTCCCTTTCCGTCCCGAGATAACGTTAGCAGTTGAAAAGGACGTTAATTCGACTGTTTCCCTTTTTTTCTCTCTTTACGGCAGAATCCCTTAACGTTTCACTGTGTGTAAAGTCTTTTTTTTTTCCCTTTCTTTTCTTGGTCTCAACCACATCCTCGTGCTATTGTTTGACATGTCAACGTTCTTTGCACTCATCGCATCTCCAAGATTTACGTAGGTTCGTCTATTTGTCCACCATTCCATGTATTTGTCAGTCGATCTATTACATTCACAGCTATAGTCTAACTTTTGACATACTGAAAAGCCTAAATCCGGTTTTGCTTGCGAGCTGACGAAGGCCGGAAGGCAAATGGATAAAAAGGAAAATGCCATTGAAACTTGTTGGTGTTACAACTCTCGATTCTTGGTCTGATAAATATCCCTACATTCAACTTAAAAAGAACGATTTAAAACCGGTTTCTGAGAGCTTTTTATGTAGTGGTTCATTCAGTAAGGTAACTGCTAGAACAAAATTTTATTTAAACTGTAACTGGTAAAGATAATACAGGTAAAGATACACTGGTAAATTCTCGTGAGACAGGGGTGTAGAGAGAGATGGCAGGGCCAGGGACAAAATTATCGGCCAGGGTCCCCCTCCTCCCTTCCAACCTCTTTTCTTCTGTCTTTCCCCAATCATTAATTACCAGAAAAATAGCTTTTCTAACTGTTGGTATATGTGATGTACGAAGCTTTTACATACTACTGTACTTGTTGTTTGGCCAATTTTTCGAGTTTTCCAAGGACGAGACGTGCCCCGAAAAGTATCGGGGCCCCCGGGACAAACTGTCCCCCTCCCCCCTCTCGACGTGCCTGCTTTGATACAGGGATTGCGTGAGGGACTACCAGCCCTATTCAGCGGCTATGGGGTTTGTACTGTGCATTATATCGGCCCCACCCATGATGGGAATTTCTGTAGCTTTTCAAAATGGACGGATTTCTTCCCCTTAAAAGCCGGTTGCCACCAAATTAGCATTGCAGCATCTATAGGCCTATCGAGTTCTCTCTCGCAGGAAGCTAAGAAATGCACAAAGCAAAACTTTTAAACGCTACAAATAAGCCGCCACGTGACTCCTTAATTACTGAGTAGCAATTTGGCGCGCTATAAAGCCTATAAAAGATTAACGATACTGATGTCACTAGATGGCGCCACGGAAAAATATAAAGATCTCCTGGCGCCATCTAGTACCTAATACCTTTAATTTTTACAGCTTGTTTCCAAGTGCACGAGGGAGTACCACATTTTTACTCGCTATAGTTAAGGAGTCACGTGGCTTGTTTGTTGCGTTTAAAAATTTTGCGTTGTGCTTTCCTTTGCTTCTTGCGAGAGAGAACTCGATAGGCCTAGATGCTGCCTATTAGTGCTTAGGTTTAAAATCAGCTACACTCGCCCCTTTAATTTACTGTCAATATAGGCTATTAAAATGGACCATTGCCAAGACTCGAGCTGGCATCGACCCGTTTACATCTGTAAACTAACTGATTCACCCACTGAGCTATCATCACACGTGCACAATGACTTTTTAAAATTCTTCAGGCCTGTAATGGGGATGCACTATGTAGTACATATGAAAATTCATGATGTTAGACGCTATAATCCTAAGACCGGGTCTTAATAGGCTTGCTGTGGCGGTTTTATGCGCCCAGCGAAAGACACAGCGCCTGAAAGCGAGAGGGTCAATTCTGCTAGGTCAGTCCGATCAAATCGATATGAGCACGTGGCACCACAAGCCCTTCTCTTCCTGAAAATCTAAGGTCAGGCTAGAAACCCAATACCTCCGGTACTGAGGAAGACATGGTAACCATTAGACCACCTTGCTGCGTAGAGTTTTAATACTTTCAATACTTCGTGTTCCTGAAGATGGGTTCGCACCAAAATAGTGAAATAATTTTCCTGAGGTTTCCAGATTTTCCAGAGTAGTTAAGGTTTTAATTTCCAGGCTACTTGCCGTAATTGTCGAATTGCCGTAATTGTCAAATTAGACAAGAGTTAGGGTAACTCCGTGTTACCACAATTCCGGATTATTTCAAACACTTTTAAAGCAAATTAAGAAACCGGAGTTACTGTAATTCCGGCTCCCACACGCGGGTCAGTATTTAACGAAATCCCGGAATTAACATGACTCCGTGTCGATACAAGGACAACATTTTTTACCGCATTGTCGTAACAAAATGTGTTTAAACCAAAAGTGTGGTTTTGTTTTTTCTCCCCTCGTTTTCCATGCAGGTTTTTCGTGAAAAATCAGAAAATTCCCTGAATTTTCCTTGAGCATCAAGCATGTTTTAAATTCCCTGAGTTTTACAGGTTTCCCAGGTCCTCCCGGTTAGTGGTAACCCTGTAAACGAACCCATTATAAGCTCCTGTTAGCACTAAATTGTGTCACGATATCGAATTTTTAGCCAAACCTGATAATTTTATCGAATATTTCCTCTTTTTTTTTAGCTGTATTTGACTACAAAAATGGCTTGAAACTACAAAAATGACGGGCATTCTCTCTTTGCTGTTCCGTATTCACACACGTTCGGAAAAGTAAGGAGGAAGAGTTACGACGTGTGTTCGGAAGTATCAGAAAACAAATTAATCCCCTCGTCTCTGTAAGCTGTATACGCGAACACAACTCCAACCAAATAGCCCGAGTTAAGTCTCCAACGCTTTAACTACCTTTCATCCGAACGGCGATTTGCGTTTTACGCCTTGCGGTGTAGCTAATACAGGCCTGTCCTGCAAGGCGACCAAGGATTCAAGTTCAATCACCCTTGGCGGCCATTTTCCCCGAACCTTAGCTCGTAATCGTAATCGCTCCGCACACCCTACTAAAAGATCTAAATTCCCATTTGGACTATCTCCGCCATTTTGATGACCCATCACAAAGTGGCGTAATGGTACTCCTTTCTCTTTTGCCCCACCTACTAACTTTCGGTTTCGATCGGCCTTAAGGAGGACGAGATAAGCCTACTATAAACCTAGCCACGACTTCTCCGTTGCAATTACACGGTTCGCAACAAACCTGAAGCCACATGGCATCTCTCTTCGTTGGTGCTCTTTCCATCTGAACGGAAAGACAGGGTCAATGGCATTACATGTCTCAACGCCTTGGAGCAAGTCTTCGGTGTTTTGTAGCTGAAAGTACGCGTAAAGCGTTTTCGGTTGGACATTCAATACGTTCAACCGTTACAAGCCGGTTTAAGGCAAGGCAATAGCACAACAGCGAAGATATACACTAAAAATATTTAAAAGGACATATCTCCCCCTATATTCGAGCATCCTGCACAAAATAGCTTTTGCAACTTTTACGTAGGTTAGAGTGAATGTAGCTAAACCGTTTCTCACGAGGGTTAAAATAGGAAAATGACTCCCTTTGCAACATTGACAGGCGTGTGAAGTGATGGTCCAAAACTGAGCCAAACAGGAAAGCCAAACAGGGAGAATGTACCTTTACGATTGGGTTTGGGCTGAGGTAATGTGACGGGGATTCGAGCCAACGATCTCCGGGTCGCAAACGGCTGTTATCTGCCCTACTGAAGATCCTGCTCAGATGAGGGTACTAACGATGAAAAATGGAAAGCCGGTACAATTTGCGACGTTTCAAGCAATCTCCCACATCGTTATCAACCAATAAAAGGTATACGACTAAGAATCCAAGGTCAAGTTACGCATTTTAAAATCCATAAAAACATAAAAACTCATGATTAAATAATAATTAAAAATGGGCCTAAGATAGCTTAGAAACTGCCAGCAGGGAACAGGACGGCTTGGGATTTTTGCTCAGCTATTTAAATTGGTTGGCCCAAGGGAGAGAAATTGGAGGTATACCCAATTTTTATAAACTGCGGACAAAAATGGGTGTCTCGGATTTATCTCACCAGGGCAAACCAATACAACAGAGCAAAAATCCCATCCTCACTTCTCACCAGCAAGACGTTATAGTGTCCGCGTCCTATCTTGAGTTCTCCGCAGAACGAACACAGATAATCGATTGTACGTTTTCAGTAGCAGAGTGCCTTGTTGATATCCAAGATGGTTACAAGAACAATAGCGGCCGTCGATTAAAGCCACCCCCTCCATGAAGACGTAGCCGCTCACAAAATACTTGCAGGACTCAAGATACACCACGCACACAGTAGGTTCCCTAGTGGCGGCTTCTAAGCTACCTTAGGTCAATTTATAATTATTATTTTATTCATGCTTTGAGTTTTGATCTTTTAAGGATTTTAAAGTGTTTTATTTGACGTTGGCTTCTTAACCCTAACTTTTATTGCTTGATGACGAACTGGGATTGCTTTGAAACGTCTCAAATTGTTTATTTTATGTGCACTCTACTGGATTTCGGTTACTCTATTTCATGACAGGGTACTTGCATACCCAGAAATTTTGTGGGATTGAGGGGAAGAGCTGCTATGAGTCCTCCCCCATCCCCTCCTTCAGCCCTGTAATAACAATTCATTTTCAGCGGAACAAGCCGTTTCCACAACAAAAATTAATTCCCCCTCTTCCAAAAGTCTTCCCTACTTCCGTGGAATGTGTTTAGAGGTTTGCTTAAAACGTCATGGCACGTGGGTCCCCACGCTGCCAGTCCGGACCCGCCCGTGGCCGCACAAAGAAGCTCGAGAAGAAGACAATTTTTAGAAATGGTATTCACAATTCCTATTTTTGTGCTCGTTCCATCAGTAAGTGGTGTCGTAAATCTTGTTTACTTGCATATTTGCTGGGACCGATGGCCAATCGTAGACTTATGTGTGTGATCTTCCATAGATGGGCAGTAATTTTGCATAGGTGTATTTAATTTTTTTTCCGGCACCTACCTCTAAAACCTTTTTTAGAACTTTCCATTACCCATAGTACCCTTGTTATTTCGCGGTTGTCAGGGTTACCAAACCGTATTTAAGCAAAGGAGCCAGCATGCAAAATCAGTCAGCCTTCGGGCCAGCCGACTGGATGGTCCCTT
>JAHWFP010120642.1:0-14834 GCA_023313725.1 Lithobius niger | reverse complement strand
ATCCTAGGTCGACCCTTACTAACACTGGCTAGTGTTAATATAGTTTTCAAAATATTTCATTTGATTTCTTTGATACCATGAGTGTTTTGAATGTATTGTTTTCGCTTAACTCGCGATGATTTTCCACCGAAATGGAAAAATGGTTGCGTTTGCTAGAAAATGTTTTACATTTATTTTAGCAAAGTACAAATCTTCGTAATTATGGCTGCTTCCTAATTTTTCTAACGCTCATGACTGGAATTTTGAAGCACAATGTTTATAGAATAAAAGCCAAAATACAGAAAAATGTCATTTAAATATTTCTGGGGCTACAAAGATTAGTCGTAATCCTTTAGTGACTAACCGCACTTCACACACACACACACAAAAATGACCTTTAAAACGACTTCTAACAGGCCGCTGTAGAGATAACATCGTGTCACTGACTGATGATTAATTACAGACGTATTATATTTTCCATCCAGTAATCAGTTTTGATAATTCATAACAATATCCAAACTACAAGTCTAACGTACACGCAAATAAGAAATTAAGACTAATCAGAAATTATGACTGACAGTAAAACGGGATGCTACATGCAATATGAACGGACACAAGGAAGACAACACTACTTTACCTGTAGATCCCATCGCTATTCTAGGGCTAGCGTAGCTAAAACTATCGCTTATCCTAATATGTATAACTTGCTGCAATGGCCCCCTGGGTTTTCAGTAGCGAATCTTGGTGTTTGTTGTGCTGGGTGCAGGGCAGACCTCAGATTAGAGAGTTTAGGTGGGGCAGACCAGAGGGAAGGGGGGGGGGGGGGGTAAGTGTGGCTTCTATCGATAGGCCCAAGCCGCAAAGGGGCCCAGGCGAAAAATTAAAACTATAAAATGGGTGTTCAGTATGTTCAGTTGCACTGTGGCGCTGGCTTATGGAGGGTTCCTGCAAGGAGTCCTACCGACCGAGCCGTAACCCATGGTGCTACTACCGTAACTGAACAGGACACAAAAAAGCAAAAACGTAAAGAAAAGAACCTTGCTGACAAGCCCTAAACTACTAATCCCACAGAAAAGTGTGAGGGGGGGCCAACGGAAATTTGGAGACAAAGGCCCCATCAGACCACTGTGAGTAGTAGGATGAAGGGTGGGGGGGGGGGGAATAAAATACCCACGTTTGCGACAGCTTTTTCTCTGATGAGGTAGAAAACTTCGCAAAAATAAAATCGATGTAGTTTCGTACATGGCAGTTTCGTAGATGTTAAGAATTAAAAGGTGAAGGAACAACTTTTTAGCTGTGAGTCGAAAGTGTGATGGCACAAGTTTTTAACTTGGACGCTGCTAGACGAATAGGCTTAAGAACTTCGAATCTACCCAGAAAAAGAATGCCGATTCGTCATTTATACCCAGTCAAATTAGATCAAATGGTCGGAATAATTCATAATAAGCCGATATTTTCGCACAGATGTTCGTATTGACGTAAAGTTCGATATACTAAAATTCCTAGGCTGTCTGTGCTGAGCGAACACCGCTATCTTGGAAACCTGGCGCTCGAATAGTTTATTTTCAATATATCTCGGTAACGGTTGCTCAGGTATGAAAATATGTTCTGTCCAAAAATGCCGACCACGAAATTTTCAACCAAAAAAAGGTTCTGTTCATTTTTTTCATAGATTCAATGATTCAGCCAATAAATGGTGTAGACTGTAGAAGAATGTTGAGCTAATGCTGTCATCTTGGAAAGAATATGCCTGAAATCGTTTTTTATTTCAATATATCACAAGAACGACTGCTCAGGCATGAAAACGTACCTTACCAGCAAGGCTGGTTGAAGATAGTTTTTGTTCCCCAACCTGAATATGCATTACCTGTTTTTAATGCACTCTCGGGTTCTCAATGCTATTTTTCCAGAGAAAGGAAAGTTGGCTTCCCAGTGGAGCATGCGTAGTTGCTGCACTGTGCATGCGCGTGTGCAGTCCTCCCTATATAAAAGCTGGCGCAGCATCGATCCTCATCTCTTTTTGCAATACTCTCAATCGTTACCAAGGCAACTTGAGAGAGGAGGAAGGGCGGGTTGTCTTCTGAAAAACAGGTAACGTATATTTCGGATTGGGTAACAAGAACTATCTTGAACCAGCCTTGCTGGTAAGATACGTTTTTGCTTGCCACAAAAATCTACATTACCAGTTTTTAATGCACTTAGCAGACTTTGTCACAGGAGGTGGGCCTTGGTGACGGGCCCCCTGGCTACGGACTGGCTACCCTGAAGTTAACTTGACTCAATGAACCTGAAAACAACTGGGTTAGAAGGTGAAAGATGTTCCTGTAGGTCTTGAAAGGCTTGCTATGTAAACCAGTAGGTGGAGGCGCATTGGAGGCATCAGATGCTAACGGAGCCGGACTGGATGCGGAAGGGTCCACCGGAAGAAGCAGTTGCAGACAGGTTCCAGGGTAAAGGAGAAACAGCCGCCTCTGAAGCATAGGTGACTGAAACCCTAAGGGATCGTTGAAGTGACAAGTTACAGTCACAATACGTAGCATGTTCGTATGTTTTTGTTTTTTTTTTGACTGAAGATGGCAACAAAAACTATCCCAACCTAGCCTCGGACCGGAAAGGATGGCAGACTCGGATCGGAAGGGAACCGAGGCGGTGTATCGGAATGCGTAGCGCACCAAGGCAGCCTAAGTCCTGGCTGGTGCTAGACAATATGAGCAGCTGTTTTGGCTTGGTGATATACCGGAAGAAAGGTCAGAAACCAGACTGAATGTAGGTTGCAAAGACGGGGACAGGCCGGATCGTAGATTACGACTGGAAATATGGCCGAGCGCATGTATAACAGAAGGAGCACCCTTGTTCCCAAAAACGGGTTGAAATGATGTGGTCCTTCTGGGAGTACCTTTCGAGAAGGCTATGGACGTGTTTTCCAGAGAGAAATACATTGTTCCATGGGAGTCCTTTAGAAAATGCTAAAGAGACACTGAAGTGGTGACGATCCAATTCGAACTTGTAAGGCCCCAGAGGAATGGGCCGATCTGGATAGGTAGTGCCGGGACCGGAATTGGCCGTTGGGTGGAACCGGGAGCCGGTTCCTTGAGCCGGTGAACGTGAGAATCGCTGAATCCATGAATGAATGGATTTGTTCCCGAGAAAGTCGTGTCGTCGACAGGGCGGATCGGAAGGGAACAGTGAGTGTAGAGGTCTTTTTAGCTCCCTGCTGGCCCATGGAGAGAATCCTGTCTTTCAACTTCTGCGGAGGCTGTCCGCATGGGATTGGCGAAGTGCTAGCGATGTTATCAGAGAATTGCAGATACAGTTGCAACAGACAGGTGTAGCGGTGCAGGAAGCTGGACCGGACGTTGAGAGAACCCCAGAAGCACGATGCTATCCCTTGGATTGTAGTAAAGGGAATCAGCGGTTCTCGGGGTGCGTTTTTAGCGCGAGGCATGACGAACAGGTAATTGAGGATCGAGTCTTTTTAGTGAATAGCACAACTTTGTTGGATGCGAGTGACAGAAGAAAGATGAAATAGGTTACTTTGCGCAAGCTTATACATGATGGGGTTGCATAGGAGCATGCGCAGAGGGTGATGGATCGGAGAGAAATCTTATGATTGTTCCTAAAGAGGGAGCTTCACGACGCAGGTTCCGGAATCGGTGCGGAAAGCAGGACCACTGGCGGAGCAGAACCAGGATGCTGGGAAGGACCAGGGTCCCCAAAGTAAGCATGGGGGCCCGGGTCAGAGGATGAGCCGTGGTTGAAATCTTGCAATGTAGTGGATCGTTGATATTTCGTAGTTCCAAGGAAAAGGGACTTGGATTCCAATTCATGTGGAGACTGTCTGCATGGGACTGATGCGGTGGTAGTGGTACCGCAAGATGGAATTGCAGGAATCGGAGTTGCAGAGAAGTGTACTGGAGTGGTAGGTGGAAGATTCACAGGAACATGATGACCCCTGGATCGAGGGATTCTAAGGTCGAGACTGATGAAGCGGTAGTGGAGGGAACCATTGGATCCTTGAGGCGCGTCCTTGGACGAATCGGGAATCGAAGTCTCTGGGACTAGCTCAACGTTATGTGGGATGGAAAGGTTCGTCATGTACGATTTGCATGGGAATAGTGGACACTAAGTGTCGGGAACCGTGGTGAACGCTGTTGTCAGTAATGTTGGTGTTATTGGGGAATGGCAGATCACATACTTGCTAGTAGGTAGGGATCTGGAATGACGAAAGGAGTTGGTAAGGAACTGAGGGCGTCGAATTGTGCAAGGCCTATCTGGGAACTGGAAAGCCTAATGGTAGGCTTGGTATGAGTTGTGTTGAAGGTTGTAGACGATGGTGATGGCCAGTGTAAGGAATCCAGAAACGGAATCGCAGTGATGAAGGAGTGTGGAAGGCATATCCCAATAGGATGGTGACTTGGAGAGATGCGCCGACCCATTCACAGCTGATAGGAGTGTGTGAGGAGCCTGGATAGGTCCTAGCCGGGAGCTGCAAGGCTCAAAGGTAGGATTGGAAGGATCGATCCCTAGTAATTGATAAAATTGCAGAAGATGGGATGTGATCGCCGGAGCAGTGGTTCGTGGATCGAACCCGTGGTGTTTAAGCATCAGGCCGCAGTGAGTTGTCATGTGCATAGGCTAAGTAAAGACAGGACACAGAGGCGGTCGTTGAGATGATGAGGGTGTGGAACCGAGGAAGAACCAGTGAAGCAAAGAACCCTGTTCACGAACCGAGCCCGGGCGAGCAGCATTGCCTCGGGCCTTGGCTCATACTTGCTGAGTCGGAAGATGGCAGCTGTCGGGTGGAAACCAGCAGTGCCCTGGAAGGTGTAGGATCGCCACAGAGCCTAAGTGCTGGTGGAAGTGACTGAGGTGCCCCCCCCCCCCCCCGTTCCAGGACCGAGGATCGCGAGGAAACCGAATCATGAATCTGTTTGTGGAAGTAGACCGGAATCGACATAGTAGCAGATTGTAATGGTGACACTTGGAGAGCCGGAGATCGATGTGGCAACAAAGGGAACTGGGCCAAGTTCAGGCGGAGGGGCTTACTACCACCATAAGAAACACACAGCCTGCAGGTGGTGCGGTCCCCACATGGCAACAGGAATCGTTGACAACAGGAATCAGCGACGAATGAAGCATCGATCCGTCGATCCACTTGCCATGAAGGGGCTCGTGAAGTTTACTAAATGAACTCGATTCCGGATGGCGGATTCGTGCGGATTGTTGTGGACGACGGCGGGGTCCAAAGCTTGATTTACCAATCCTTTTCTTACCATAATGAATTGAGTAAAAGTAGATCAAGGTTCCCCCCCCCCCCCCCCTTCCAGATACGGGGCCGAGGATCGCCGTGGATCCGAGGAGAAAGGCAGAACGTTAATCCGCATGTGGAAGGAGACCGGAATCGACGAAGAAAAATCGGCAAGCTTAACAGATGTATCTCCGTTCGTAGGGGTGACTGGAACACAGAGAAATCGTGAACACATTTCGGGTCAGGCAGATCACAGAACGGAATCGACCCCACTAGCTAGGTAGCTAGCCTAACGAAGCCACTGTTACACTGGGCACACCCTTAATATCGAAAGATAGTAAGGGACAAAGGAACCGGGACCGTAAGACTACGTAGCTGTTGAGTCGTGGATTGAATGGCAGCTGAACTTGCTGCATGAACTCGATTCCCATGCGGAATCATCCCAGTCTTCTTCATACTCAATCCTCTTGTCATACTCGATCCTCATCATAGCTGATGAATGGGGAGCTCCAAAGCAACCACCGCCCTAGGAAGAAAGATCTAGCAATCGAGGCCCGAGGAATTGAGGAACAAGGATCGAGGGATGGCACATCGAGCAGAAGATCGATTCCAAGTGGACCGCCGCTGAAGGATTGTTATCCGGTGGATCGATCCCAATCGGACCGAATTAGAACTTACACAACTGTGGTTCAGTTGTAAAGATGTCATGAGCCGCCTCAGACAGTAACCAAGAGCATACCCCACACATCAATGGGTGTGAAGGGTCCCAAGGAACGGATCAAGGAATTGAACCGAAGGACGGCGGATCGAGTAGAGAACCGTTGGACTGTTGCCAAGGGACCGTCAACCGGCGGATCAATCCTAGGCGGACCGCAGTCCGGTGGATCGGCGCAGAGCCATATCATATGCAGTCCAACAGTGAAGATGTCACAAGCCGGTCCGTACAGGGACCAAGAGCACACCCCAAACATCAACGATGTGAGGGGGCCCAAGGTGCGGTGTCGTTGAACGGCGGCTCAAAGAGCGTAGGATCGAGAACCCTGGGATCGTGTTGTCGAACTGGAGAGCTCTGGAAGAACAACCGCATCGTGTAGCAGCAGAGAAAAAGAGATGAGGATCGATGCTGCACCAGCGTTTATATAGGGAGGACTGCGCCGGCGCATGCGCAGTGGAGCAACTACGCGACTGGCAGTGCCAACTTTCTTTTCTCTGGAAAAATAGCATTGAGAACCCAGAGAGTGCATTAAAAACAGGTAATGCAGATTTTCGTGGCAACCAAAAACATGTTTAATCCGAAATGGTAGATCATAGAATTGTCTACAAATAAAGTTGTATTCGTTTTTTTTTTTTTTAATTGAGTCAATGATGCAGCAAATAAACGGTGTGAAAGAGGCCAGACACGTGGCCCCTAATGCACCAAACGTACATTACACTTCAAACAGTAGGGCGGCTTGGGGCCCAAAATTGATAGAATTGTTCACTTTCTGTGAGAAGCATGAAATTTGGTATGGATTCACTTAGAGTAACTGGAAAAAAATAGCTATGATAGCAAGTTCAAAACTCCACCAAAAGCAGTTTTTTGGCTGTAACTCCTTAACCGTCAACAAGTCAACAGCACAACGTGAAACAAAAACATTTATCAGATAATTCTGGACGGAAAAAGTGCTGTACATCTTCTATGTATAAGCAACCCTTGAACCCCAAAACCGTATTTAATGCACAAATGCTTTTTTCAGTTGGTGTTATAGCGATTTTTGAGTTCAAAGTGTTCCTGTGATCCCTCTAATATCCCACAATGGACAAGCTTAGAATTTTCTAAAAGGTGTGGATCTATTATTTCCATTAATCCAAACCGAAGTTTTTTTAAATTTAGATAGAAAACGTCCCACGGCCATTTAAAGCTGAAGAGGTAATGGCATAGCGGCGAAACCGTATGGTTATTTCAGAATTCAAAGTCCTCTGTGAGTCCTCTAATAGCCCAAAATGGACATGCTTAGGATGTTCTGAAAGGCAGGGGCGATATATTTTTTCCATCAATTATAACCGAAATTGTTTAGCCTAAGCCTAGACACAAATATAAATATGAGCTTTGCAATGGCACTTTGAAATTCAAAATAGCCGCTACACCATTACAACTACACCTTTAAATGGGCGTAGAATGGTCCCTATCTAAGTTAAACATTTTCGGTTAGGATTGATAAAAAAAATAGATCCCTACATTTTAGAAAATTCTAAGCGTGTCCATTTCGGGCTATTAGAGAGCTCGCAAAAGCACTTTGAATTCAAAAATCAACATACGCTTTTGCCGTTACACCATTAATGGGTGTAGAACGGTCCCTACCTCGGCTAAACAATTTCGGTTAGATCGATTCGGTTAGATCCCCACTTTTCAAAAAATTCTAAGCATGTTTATCTCTGGGGGGCGTCGGACGAACGTCTAACTGGAAAATCGTCTAATGGGATAATTGTCTAAAATCTGCCTAAATAAAAAATCTGGAAAAGCATCTAAACGGAATATCGTATAATGGATAATTGTATAATGGATAAACGTCTAACTGGATTAACGTCTCACTGCGGTTTTTGATGTTATATGTATAGCCGCAGCGAGCGCGGTAGCTCGAGCGAGGCGGGGATATTAGACGATTTTCCATTATACGAATTTCCAGTTTGACGCTTTTCCATTATACGAATTTCCTGTTAGATGATATTCCGTTATACTGTTTTCCGTTATACGTTCTTCCAATTATGCTATTTTCCAGTTAGACGATTATCCCTCGCCCCTATTGCTGGCTATTAGAGGGCTCGCAAGAGCACTTTGAATTCGAAAATCACAATACGTTTTCGCCGCTACGCCATTACATTTTCACCTTTAAATGGGCGCAGGACGGTCCCTATCTAAGTTGAATAATTTTAATTAGGGTTGATGTAAAGAATAGATCCCCATATTTTATAAATTCCTAAGAATGTCCATTTCGGGCTATTAGAAGGTTCGCAAGAGCAATTTGAATTCGAAAATCAACATATGCTTTCGCTGCTAGCCATTTCATCTTCACCTTTAAATGGGTGTAGAACTGTCCTCATCTTCTTTAAACAATTTCTGTTAAAATTAATGGAATCAACAGATCCCACCATTCATACAATTCTAAGCATGTCCATTTCTGTCTATTAAACCTCGAAAGAGCACTTTGAATTTGAAAAGCACGATAAACTTTCACCACTACGCCATTACCTCTTCACCTTTCGGGCATAGGGCAGTTCCTATCTAAGTTGAATTATTTCGGTTAGGATTTTAGAAAGAATAGATCACCACCTTTCAGAAAATTCAGCGTGTCCATTTCGGCTATTAGAGTGCTCGCAAGACCACTTTGAACACAAAAATCACTTAAATCACGAAATCACGAAAATCTCTTAAAGCACACGAAAAAGTTCACAGCATGGCGAAGAACTCGGTAAAGCAACTCGAAAAAATGGAATTGAGAGTGGCCGCCAATCTGAAAGAAGTTAACAATTCTTTTGAACGCCCGTACTGTGACCGAAACGAACTACCGAAAACTTAGGACCTCCCAGTGGAATGAACTTAATAGCAAGGTTTATGCTCTTTCCACCAAGGTCTCTGACTTACATATCTCCATTTAAAACTTTTGGAAGACACAGCAAACACACACCCCTTCCCTCCCCCCCCCCCAGATTCCCCCCCCCCTCCGGCTCCCCCCCCCCCCCCCTCCTCGACTGCGTGACTTAGTGACCGTACTCCTGAACCGCCGATCAACCCATCCCACAACAGCGAAGTCTTTCTGTCTTCTGACTCTGCACCGAATTCGGATTGCACGGAAAACATTGGGATGCTGAGGAAATTAGCCAACCTGACTCTCAAGAGGATGGATCAGACCGTACGGTAAAAGCGCAAAAATATTTCTTGGTGGATGTGATTCTAACATGACTTCTACCAAAGTTTATGAATATTCAGTGAGGAATTTGATCCATGGTAAAACTGGGGAAGATTCGAGGATTGTGATCAGGAAGATAATTAACAAAAAGTTCGCCAAACCCTGGAAAACTTCCTTTCAAATTGAAGTCCCTCCTCTCCACTTCAGGGCTCTCATCCTCCTTGAGAAACATTGACTTCCTGGACTGATTGTGAGGCCATTTGTGAAATACCCCCGTCATTATCTGGCTTTTCTCATGCCCCTAGCACCAGAATTATGTGGGCAGACTTTGAATGCAACAGACCCATATGGAGGATAGTAAGCCTTGACAGACCAGACAATGGGACGGCTGAGTGCCGTGAAATGGTCATTGACCTTTTAAAGGGGGTGGGGATTGGAGCCTCAATTAATTTGGATTAAGGTGGACGCTGTATTATTGCTGGTGACCTCCTCAACACGGATTACAGTCAGTCGGAAAGGATTCTTTCTCGAGACCTTGAATCTGAACACCAACGACCTTGATCTTGAACGTCTCGATGACTGTGACGTCAATTCGGGGCGCTTTACGTTTGTTAGTAATTTTAATTTTTAATGGTTTCACTTCTTGGATTGACTATTTCCTTAGCAGCAAGGGCTGTACGGACCTCGTGATACACTCCAGAGTGCTTGAAGACATCCTGTCTTCTAATCATCTCCTTCTGTGCCTAATGTTGAAGACCCCTGTTCATGGGAATACTTCTGCCCATCACACTGATCCCCAAAGAAGCAATGCAGGAATCAACTGGAAATTTGCCGACCACGATTTGATCAAATGGTACAGGAAAAAGATTGATGAGAATCTTTCTACTTCCCCTCCACCTGAAGTGCTGGGCTGTGTCCATGTTGGCTGCACCGACTCTCAACATCTTGCTGACATTGACGGTGCCTACACCTTTTTTAATGAAGTCATGAAGAAGGCTGACAGCAAGTGTGACGAGCCGCAAAGGAAAAAGAAGCTGAAGCGGCGGAATATCGGAGGCTGAATCAACACGTTAAAGAGAAATACAATGACTTCGTTTCTGCCCACCGGAACTGGTGTTTGCACAACAAACCTATCGATAGCCCCCTCAATGAAGCCACAAAAGAAAAAAGAAGAATCTTCAAGGGAGCGATTAGATGGTGTAAGAGCATGAACGAGAAATCAGGCTTAATTAATTCGTTAAGGCTAATAGATGTCTTACCCCGGCGATTTTCTGGAACAAAGTTAACTCCCTCCGGTCCAACAAGATCACTTCGGCAGATGTCGTGGATAGCATTTCTGGGGACCTCAACATCACGAAGCACTGGAAAGACCTTCTTACCTGCAATGGGAAGGATCAGCCTGTCCACTTCTTCCCTGACACTGAGCTGCTTTCACCACCGAAAGCTGAAGAAGAGGTCTTCATCCCTTCGGACAGTGCCATCCAGAATGCCATTTCTTTTCTATGTAACAGGACGTTTCCTGGACCTAATGGCATTTGAGCAGAGCATATTGAACTTGCGGGACCGCTGCTTCGAGCCGCAATCTCTGCTGTTCTTCAATGTGCCTTCATACAATCTCACGTCCCCAAAGACATTTTTGCTATCCCCATTCTCAAGGGAAACAGCCTTTCTCCATGCGAAAGCTCAAATTACAGAGTGATTAGTATTACTTCACCATGGTGAAAGATTATTGACGGCACCATCCTCAACGAAATTCAACCCTTGATGGATAGCTCCCCTTTCCAATTTGCTTATAAGAAGCTTCACTCGACAAAGATTGCTGCTAAGATCCTCGAGACTGTTGTTGAGAAGGGCACCAGTCTCACTAAGAAGAAGATCAAGAAGAATGTTATCCTCCTCATTAAGGACCAGTATGACAATGAGTCTATCAGAGTTAAGCGAGGGAATTACTTATCCTCTACTTTCTCGATTGAAAAGGGAGTCAGGCAAGGAAGCCCTCTCTCTGCCCTTTTTTTTTTGCTGCTGCTCTTGACATGGCCCTCGCAAAAGCCCATTTCCAAAGCATGAAAATACATTTAGTAGCGCAATGAATTCGGGAGCACGGGTATGCTGCATTTTGGGTATCTCATCGAACAAAAGACCAGCGACATTCCCGCAGTGCAAGTCACCCAGCCATCTATCGACAACACAAATAACCTAGCTCACTAGCAAACATAGGTAAATGAACTTCGCAGATTGAATTTTATCTTCATTCAACCGTAGCAGACTTAACTTTATTTTTCATTTGTTGCACGATGCAATTATTTTTATCAAAAATCAAAATTTCACATCTTTTCACCAATTTGGTTTTTTTTTCACATTTTACTGGAGAGCTCAAGTTTTCACAATTTTTCACTCAGTGGCATCCCTGGAACAGCAGCTCAAGCTCAAGCCATAATTGTAGAGGTTACGGGAAATCCTGTAATGACAGGTCGTGTTGTAAGCCTTCTCCAAGTAAAAAAAAATCTTGAACCAGATGTTGACATAGGCGAAAAGCCTCCTGCATGAGGTAACCAGATGATCGATAGTTGACCGAAAACGTTGAAAGCTACACTGTGATGCTGATAAGAGTTTGCAGACAAACCTAGTCAGAGAGATTCAGTGATAACTGATAGAAGTCGGCGATTTTCCTAGTTTTACGACTGTGATTACAACTGCAATCTTCCATCCAGCTGGAATAGAGTCCTCTGCCCACATGGTTGAACGTCGCCAGCAAGGACTGCTGGGAGGTATGAAACAGATGCTTCAAAAGTTGGTAGTGAATATCAACAGGCTCACAGGAGGAGTCGCTTGACTTGGCTAAAGCTGAAACGAATTCCTGCCTGATGAATGGGACCTCAAGACCACCAGAATGAAAGTCTAGAGAATGGGCCTCCTCTCTACGCTTAGTCGCAGGTAAACCAGGATCATAGTGGTTAGCACTCGATACCTGCGCAAATGCTGAACTTGCAGAACTTGTGAATGAACTTGCAATTCATTTCATTGATATGGTACTTGCTGTGGTTCATGCTATGATCCCGCAAACGTCCAAAAGCCTAGATGGGTTCCAACTCCCTGGTGGATGCTGGCTTATGAGCAGGTCATTTGGGCCCACAGGCAAGCGTTGCGTGCATTTTAGGCCAGATCAACAAATGACAATTTTGTGGCCTTTAAGCGCTGCCGTGTCCATGCCACGTATGTTTAGGTATGACAGGTATGTCACGTATGCCATGGCTCGGCGTGCTTCGTGGTCGGCTTAAGTTTCACGTTCCAATTTCGCGTTCCACACCAAGACAACAGGTGCGGATGAAGGTAGGCAAAATCTCACAGAGGAATGTGCTTTTTGCTGTGGCTCAGCTACCGGTGGCGAATGCTGTGATCTCTTCCGTGCCAGACATCACTAAACGTTTTAACGGCAAGAGTTCTGTAAACAATATCGAGATAAAAGGGGAGGGTGGAATGGAACAACGACAGAGCCGAAAATGTTGTAGCGAGAGAAAACTTATTAAATCCGAGCAGGGCCCCCACAACAGGGGGGTCAGGTGGACCCACTGTACCCGGGCCCGGTCACTCAAGGGGCCCGCACGGCCTGACAATTCTTTCCGCAATTGTGAGTTTTGAAGACTATGAGTAATGTACTCGATCTGTGCGTATTGTGAACTTTTTTAATACTCCCAACAACAACTCCAATCTAACGGCAACGAGCACGAAGCAGGAGTGCAAGCCTGTCAGCTTGTTACGCAGGGAAACCTTCAAACGTAAGCAGCTTGGATTAATGAATGACCTAACCCGTTAAGCACAATTCAATGGCCGACGAATATTATGACATAGTGTAACCGTTTCACGATTTCAGTCGGGGGAGGAGGGCCCGCTGTTGTAGTTAGTCCCAGGCCCCTAACTTTGATGTGGGGGCCCTGAACCCGAGCACTGGCCACGATTTCGGGGTCCTGTGCGGATGGGGCATGGAAAGACGGGTGTCGGGGTTTCTTTTTTTTTGTGTTACCTGGTTTGAAAGTCCGGGCCCAGAACCCAAATGTGGTAATCGGGGTCAAGTGTGGACTCAGCTTAAGATTAAGTTTTGGATTGTTCTGCAGTTGACACCAGCGTGGAAACAAGTAAGAAAACTAGAGCAAGCCATGCACACGTTTGCATTGCTGTTTTCACATGCTGATAGGCGAAAAAATACAGGACAGGATTTGGCAATCCGTGGATACAAGCAATCACAATTGAGATGTAAGCCAACAATAAGGCTAATAAGGCCAATTACAGTTTACTTTATCTTCATTTATTTTTGTGTCTACTGCAGTGCCCAGATGCGACGACGGGTGTTTCTATATTATCTATCTCGAGTATTTTTTTCTCTCTGTTCCCTTTTGACTCTCTTTTTTGCTTTATTTCGTTGTTTTTTTATTTGTTTGAAGGCTCCCCTCTTCTGTCCTTCAGAGTGGGACCCCCATCCAGCTGTACCCTCCGCACCCCGCTTGTTATGCCACTGCCTAGCTACCCAGTCTATTCGTGGAGGCTGAGGGCTCATTTTTAGCAATGCTAACCTGGTTGCAGATGCTTTTCTCTAACCACATAAGGTTTAAGCACGTTTACATGGAAGATGGTGGGTTGTTTTCCCCCATTTACACTTTCTCCCAAGTAGTTGGTGCCTGAGAGTTTTTCCAGCACAGTACAAGAACCCTCCCAGTAAACGTACAATGTGTAAGTCCTGGAGGTTTTAAGCACTACGACCTTTTCTCCCGGCTGGCGAGATCTACGTTGTTCAGCAGCCTTCCAGTCGTAATACTTTTTAGAGGACAATTAAGCCTTTTCATAATTTTCTTGAGCAATCTAGGCAATATTTAAATTGCTGCAACAAGTCAATTACGTGAATGCTGGGGTGAATGCTTGATTTCAATTTTCTTTGCTAAATTTTAGAGGGCCTCTAAGGCCTCCCATAAACTAACTCGCTGGGTGTGAAGCCTATAGTTTCATGGGGTACTGTGCACAGTGCAAACATGGCACACCTGGAATAAACCTTTCCCAATCCTGGGTGTGTTCGTGACACACAGTGTGAAGCACTGCCATCAGTATCCATTGAAATCATTCTACTGAATTACTCTGGGGATGAGCCACAGAGGAGAGTACCATCTGAATACCACACTTTTCTAAGACGAGAGTTTTTTAATTCCAAGATGAAACAACTGCCTAGGTGTGATTAGACCATGCCGGTGAAGCCTACTCTCGAGTATACCTCAAGGAGAACATCTACTACTGATTGACTGTCTGCCTGTTTTAGGAGCTTTGGTCACTGGATCCAGCATCATCAGGATATAGAGATAACCCGCCTTAGTTTAGGCCTAATTGGGCCTATGACATCAATAATTTGATGCTGCATGGGCTCATTTACCATGGGTACCAATGCCATTGGAGCAATGAGCTGTTAGTAGTTTAAATAGGAAGAGACGAAGTGTTCCACGTCACTAAACGCCTTAGGCTAATAGAATTGGGCTATATTCTTATCCTAAGTCTTTGACTTTCCCAGGTGACCCACCCACTTATTTGAATCTGTGGTGAGGAGTATCAAAGATCTACAGTCTTTATGAAGCACCAGCTGGGGTTCCAAAAGAGACTTTCTTTCTTTCTTTGGGCACCACTTTTCGATGCAGTAAACCTTACTCAACATAGAATTTCTTGTTTGGATCTTGTTGAGATTC